>JAAVTG010000215.1:0-193696 GCA_011947345.1 Phytophthora quininea | reverse complement strand
GTACATCATGAACCAGTAGGACTGGCTCGCGCTCTTGGACCCCACACGTAGTCGTACAAATACTGATGCATGTTGTCGATGAAAGGAACGTTGTCCTCGTAGTTCTCGCCAGCGGACGGCCAACCCGTCTCGGTCAAGTGCAGCTTGTCGCCTCCAAACTTGGAGCCCATCTGACCCCACTGATCCTGCAGCTTGCCAATTGCCGACTACGACCCAGGCGTGAAGAACGGGTAGATGTCGACACCGACGACATCCACAACGTTGTAGAGTTCCCAGGCTCCATCAGCATCCAGAAACTCGTTTATACGCTGCACAGACCCCACCGGAGTATTGCCGACGCAGTTCTTAATGCGATCAATGAAACCGGCCAAGTCGTCGGCCGAGTACTGGCCAAAGCCGTCATTCAGCAGGTCGTCGTTGCCCACGTAGACGGCTTCGACAGCCCACGCGTTACGACCGTAGTCGTCGCAAACAGCTTGGATTTCCGAGTCGATACATCGAGGATTGGAGATTTGAACTCAGATGGCGACCTGGAGATTGACATGAGCTGCCATGTCAACGACGTTGGGTGCCGTTGTACTGGGCCTGGTACGTGCGGATGCTATAGAAATTGGTGGAGATTTGGGCCATGTCGGAGGCGAGTTCGTCCCAGTTGGCGTCCTGGTGATGCCACGGAGCGCAGCAGACGCCCGTGGACAGAGCTGCGTCGGTGATACCGATGGCGAAACTGGCGAAACTGGCGAAAGCAGTGAACTTTGACACCGAAATCATGCTGGAGGGTGGTCGATGGTCGATGGCAGTTGGTGTCAGAGCGAATTGAGGAATGGCAAGATTGGCAAAAAAAAGTCTGCTGACCTGGCATGCAACTGTGCTCGTTCGTCTGAGCAAATTGATAGCAACGGCAAAGCTTATCGTCTATATCGAGAGCACTTGTTGAGCGGCCAAAAACGAGAAGGAAACAATGGCACCGGGATCATTGTGTCGCCAATCTTGCTGGTAGGGATCCGAAAGGAATTTGCTGGATTGAAACTTGAAGTGGCTCGAGATGGCGTCAATGCGGGCTTCCCAAACACCAAGTAATCATGTTACTGTTGGAGAGCGGTGCTGTTATCGAACCACTAGCCCCCCCAAGCTTGCCCGTTTCCCACACACCATCGTTCTAAAACTTGTCGCTATGATTCCACGCTACGGATCTCCCTTAACTTCGTGAGATAAACCTGGTAGTATTCGTCCCCTTGCGGATACCGTTTGGACGCTCGATTGGATAGGCTTCCCCTTCCAGACAACGCCTGCTTCACGTATGCGGGGGATCTGTCCATGACAATCCACACGTCAACTCTCGCCATCTCTCTTAAAGAGTGCAACTTGTTGATCGTCGTGGGAAGGCGATACCTGTCAAACATATCCGCCTACTTCTGGTAGATCTCGAACTCCTTGCTCGTTTCAAGTTGGTATTGTGGGATGATGTTCAGTTTCAAGGCCGTCAAAACATCGTACGTGGTTGTATCCTTGTGCAGCCATCTGAGCAGACGATATTTCTCGGCCTTCTGGACGAGTTTCTCAAACTAGATGTATGCGTCGGGGTCAAATTACCCTACTGGAGGTGATCACTCACTCTCCTTGCTGTGAACAGGAGTTCGGCACTGGGATAACGAGCGATGATTACCAAACTGTGGACCTTAGCAACAACAGATTGCTACGAGGAACCCACCGTACTGCCACTGATTCCGAAGAGAGAATTGCAGGCGAGTCGATCAAGGCCCCTGTGTCGTCATGTGGGATCTGAGAAGGGAAAGTCCGAGGACTACGTCAAGAACAAACTGGGTCTGTGCAACCTTTTCTGGCGCACGGCTCACAACTCACCCGTTCTTGACACTTAGGCGGAGAAGTCACAGAGTGATCACAAGCACTGAGGACATCAGAGCCGGCCATGAGCCAGTTTAAGACTTGTGGACGCGGGATAACTTTACGGTCTTCACTTCTTGCCGTATACAAGTGCTAATCTTGAGATGTTAGGCGGAAAACAGTACCATCGTTCGTGTATGCTGCATTGGTGTTGATCATGGACGCCTCACCTCAGAGCTATAGACGTTTCCACAGCCGGAATAAAGCGGTTTGACCCCCCTTCGCCACGAATTAATCACACGATACCGTTCAAGCAGTCGTATTACTGCTAGGAGCAGCGTTCAACAAACCTTCACCAAGAATTTACTAGAGAAGGTCTGATAACTACTCCAAGTTGTCATCGTACTGTAGGTACAAAATATCACATCGCTCAGCGATAAACTAGAAGTACCTGCCTGCCTCAGGCAACGTCTCGAGCCAGCGCAGCGGCTCAAGTGATGACATTCACGTGCTTTGTCCACAACATCCTCATAGCCGAAATGCCATCGATCGTGACCGTACAACCACTGCAACAGCTCCAGATCCCCTCTCTCCGCTGCATCCACTGTCTTAGGCAGTCGAGAACGAAGCCGTTTATGGTCTTTCAGGAACTGCAGTACTAGAACCGATCGGCTCTCGCTTGCTAGTGCAGTGCAGTACTCGCTGCGATTCTTGTACAAGAATTCCACAATCTCAACGTGGCCATTGCGAGCGGCAAAGTCCATGGCATCAGTCGTGCAGCCTTCTTTACGATTATCGTGGAGGTATTTGACGACATTTAAGTAGCCGTTTTCAGCAGCACGATCCATCGCTGCCGACGTGCAGCCAGCACTTTTAACATTTTCATGCAGCCAGCGAACAATTTCTAAATATCCACCGGCAGCAGCAGCATCCATGGCATGTCGAGTGAAGCGATAACCCTGTAGATGCAGCCACTGAATAAACGCGAGATCGCCTACACTGCCAGCTCCATCCACGCGAATACGATGTCGCTGGTGAGCTAGACAGCTAAATGTCTCTTCTAACCACTCGATTACCTTATGATGGCCTCCAGTTGCAGCACCGCGAACTGCGTGAGCTCGTCGACAATGCACTTGGTAGCCATTCTCGTGCAGCCACTGCAACACCCCAAATGACCGCTTTTCGCAACTTCATAGAGCTGATTCGTGTAGATTTCAATCCGAAAGCGGCGGTTGTACACAGCCGCTGAATCCGAAGCGAAATCGTGGAGCCACTGGAGAATCTCCCTGTGTCCATACACCACCGCAGCAATCAACGCCGCTTGTGTCCACGACGTGTAGGCCACTTCCACGGTCTGCATCACGTACTTGACAATGTCCAAATGCCCTGCAGCGATGGCATTTTCTAATGACCTAAACGTCCTAATCTCGTAGTACCTCGATTCATTGAGCCACTTCACCACGTCCAGAAACCCATTGGTGATGGCCATCTCCAGTCCTCTTCTCGTGCATCGATTGCCCACATGAGCGTCCAGATAGTGCACAATGTCCATGTGGTCATTAGCCACTGCAGCGTCCATGACGTTCCACCCGAAGGCGTACGGGCCTTTGGTCTCGCAGAACCACTGCACTAAGTCTAATCGCCCACTGGCTGCAGCTTGAGCCACTGCATCTTGGGAGTCTACCGCTGCGTCCTCCTCCATCTTGTTGGGAAATTCACTATGGAGATAGCGTAGGACATCCAGTCGACCGCTGTAGAGAGCGGCTCGTTCAGCGCCGTGGAATTTGCCCTTAGGGTAGTAGACGGACCGCAGCCAGCGGATACCTGCGAAGAAACCTTGAGAGGCGGCGGAATTGAGTGCCGACTGGAACTGGAACTGTTTGTAAAGACGGATGAGCTCGGAGGACCATTTCGACAGCTTCTTTTTCTCTCGTTGAGACGCGAGCAATAGCAACGAGAGCGAATTGGAGTTCGGAGGTTGGTGGAGGACGGCGGTGGACACGGAAAGCACGCGCGAGACGTCCAGGTACGACTTTATGTCGGAGACGACGTGGTCGAGGTGGTCGACGGGGGAAAAGTGGCGCAGTACGACGTCCACGCAGACGAAGTCGGGCACTGACTCGACCATGACGTTGGAAGAGGAAGTGATTCGGATCATCCGGAAGGGAAGATACTATGGTATATACCAGATAGTATTGCATCCGGAATGATATATTCGTCGTATACAACGCGAAATGAGCGGGGCCGTCAAGGCGGACGAGCGACTTCGGGATGCCTGTGGTCAAGGCGATGTGGAGGCAGTTCTAGAGTTACTCGACAGGGAAGGCGTGGGTGTGGAGGCAGGGGACAAAGGCGCTGGCAGGACGCCGCTGATAACTGCGGCAGGCAATGGACACTCAACTGTAGTGTTGCTACTGCTGCACCATGGGGCAAATATCGACAAACGGCAAACGAAAGGTGACACCGCTCTCACTGAAGCGAGTCGCAAAGGCCACATCGACGTAGTGCAAGTTCTCTTGGAAAACGGTGCTTTGATCAACGTGGCTAATAACGAAGGATTTACGCCGCTGATGGCCGCTTCTCAGAATGGACACTCGGATGTTGTGAAGCTGTTACTTCTACATGGAGCAAGAATCGACAAGCAGCATTCCGATGGAAGAGCTAGTCTGTATTTTGCGTGCATGTTCGGCCACGGTGACGCTGCTCGGGTTCTTATTGAAAGCGGTGCTTCCGTGGATTTGGAGGCCAACAATGGCTATACCCCGCTGATGGTCGCTTCTCAGAATGGACACTCGGGTGTTCTGGCATTGTTGGTTGGGTTTGGAGCTACAATCGACAAACAACATCCTGATGGAAGTACTAGTCTGTTCTTCGCATGCGAGTTTGGCCACGTTGACGCTGCTCGGGTTCTCATCGAGAATAAAGCTTCCATCAATCTCACAGATAACGTGGAGTGGACGCCGTTGATGATAGCTTGCCAAAGGGACACTCGGATGTGGTGGTGTTGTTGCTTCAGTGTGGAGCTAGAATGGATACGCAACTTCCAGATGGAACCACAGCTCTAAGCATCGCATTCTTTCATGGCCACGTTGACGCTGCCCGGATTCTCGTTAGCAGTGGTGCTTCCATGGACTTGGCAGGTTACAAGGGTCTCACGCCACTGATGGCTGCTTCTATGAATGGACACACAGACATTGCGGAATTACTCGTTAGAAATGGATCACCGGTCGATCTCGGTAATACGGACGGATGGACGGCACTCATGTGGGCCGCGGGCGGGCCACGTCCCCATGATAGATATTTTGCTGCAACATGGAGCTGCTGTCAACAAGCAGCTTCCAAATGGAGCTACGGCTTTGAATATCGCTAGTGAACAGGGCCAGTTTGCAGTGGCAGTGACGCTGATAAACAGTGGCGCCGATATCGAACTAACGACGAAGGATACACACCCTTGATCACAGCAGCTCAGATGGGGTTTTCCGACATCGTCCAGTTACTTTTTAATAGCGGTGCTAACCTCAATAAGCGATTGCCGAGTGGGAGCACGGCTTTGATCACGGCGACTTGGCACAGAAGACTCGAGGTTGTTCGAATCCTTTTGGACAATGGGGCAGATTTGAGTTTGCGCGGAGATTTCATGGGTTGGCCAGCATTGCTGGTCGCCTCTTTCAGCGGTTTTACGGAGCTCGTACAGCTCATTTATGAACGCATCTGGCAAGTCACAAATGGGAGGACGGACGATTTCTTTTTGCACGATATTTTGTCAACAAATCTAGGTTCCGTTACCGTAAGCTCTCGAATTGATCAGAAGCGTCGAAACGGAGATACCGCGCTGCGAATTGCCTGCGAACAAGGTGATTTGAAACGAGCCGAGGTATTGCTGAAAACTACTGAGGCGGTTAACATTCCTGATCGTTATGGTGAAACAGCACTCAGAACTGCGGCATCATTGGGCTACACGGATATAGTGGAGCTACTCCTTGATCGAGGGCTAGTGTTAACCAGTGCGGAAAGTATAGATGTTCTCCATTACAGGGAGCAAGTGCTTTAGGTCATATCAGGGTTGTTGAAGTTCTTATCGCTCGTGGCGCCAACATGAACTTAAGGGACGACGACGGCAATACCGCTCTTATGGATGCGGCTGCATATGGCCATGCGGATATTGTCAGCTTACTGGTTCGGAAAGGCTCAGTGGCTGCTTGGAAGAATAAGGCAGGACAAACTGCTGCCATGCGTGCACAGCAGAGGGGCTATATCAACGTGGTAGCTGTGCTGGAGGAATGGACTTTGCGAAATACTTCTATTCATGAAGACAACCAAAACCTTGCGATGGAAAATTGAGATAGTCGCCACCGATGTGTCTTTAGCAGCCCAGCACTGCCGTCAGCTACGGCACGCTGACGAAGTTGGGCACGGCGTTGAACGAGAAAACGGAAGGAAATCCTGATTGACCCAAGTTGCGACCGAAATAAGCTGCTTAGACGGGTCCGTCGATGCGGAAGAACGACTACGAGACGCGTGCGGACAAGGCGACCTGGAGGCTGTTCGAAAGTTGCTGGAAGGTGGAAATGTGGATGTGGAGACCGTGGATAGATAATCTGGAGCGACGCTGCTGATGCTAGCGTTGACAAACAACCTCCAGATGGAGCCACTGCTCTTAGAGTCGCATGCTCGAATGGTTTCATTTGCGCAGCTCGCCTTCTCATGGAAAATGGTGCTTCTATCGACTTAGCAGACAACAAAGGATGGACATCGCGTGCTATTTCGCATTGAGTACAATGCAACAGTAGGTGCGGTGGACGATGACGGATTAACGCTGCTGATGGTCGCTCGCAAGAACGGACACACCAGGATTGTGGAATTGTTGATCGAGAATAGGGAGTTTGATGTAGGGAAACTTTTAATTGATAATGGAGTTGATCTCGAGCTGGCAGACGATGAAAGCTACACGCGGTTGATCACAGCTGCTCAACTAGGTGTTTCCGACATCGTTCAGCCGCTGGACTCCAGCGTTTATGCTGTACAACAATAGTGCTGATCTCGATAAACGTTTGCCGAGTGGAAACGCTGTTTTGATTACGGCGGTCTGGCATAGACGACTTGAGGTTGTTCGGATTCTGCGTGGAGACTTCAGAGGCTGGGCGTCGCTACTTGCGGCTGCTTTCAGTGGGTTTGCGGAGCTAGTGCAGCAAGCAGCAGTTAGATGGCAGTACGGCATCGTGGATTGCAGCTCACAAAAGGAACATCTGTTGACTTGCATCGAAGCGAACTTTACGAACCACGCGCGAGACAACAAAATCCAATACTTTGCCGCCACAAAGCGATCAAAACTAGCACGAGCCTCTGGCCTTCTTCCCCACAGACTCTTTTCATCAATGCGATGGCGATCGTATCCGCACTCTTCGTGGATTCCAACGCTGCCAGTATTTTAATACTTCCTCATTGTGCTGTATTTTTGAAATACAACACGACGAGAAAGTCATTTCACGCGCTGTGCCGAACGCAATTGCACCTCAGAGGACCGACTTAGTGAAAAACAACCGCGTAAGAAGTTCTTACGAAGAACACCATGACGTGTAATAAAGCTTGACCTAATTTTCATAGTGTCCTGAGGACACAGCCCTATCCATACTACTGAATTTCCCACGGTGCAAGACAAACCTTCCCGTCCGGTGGTGTTTTTACTCACCTCACGATCCGGATAGGTCGAAGCTCGCGACTCGAGGATGTGCTCGCCGTCTCCTCTGCTTTCTAAACTCTGATATCTCCAAATGACAGCACACTAGACGTTTGGTATGGACTTCACCACCAAATAATGTACCTTTCCAAACTCCAGGCGAAGAGCACCCTCAAAGACGTGAAGGCAAGCGCTTTGAGGACCCAGAGTATACACTGATTCTATCAAAAAGCCCATACACTTTCTACCCCCGTGCTTGGGATCGGCAAAACGTTTTCACGGGGACAGATGGCAGTGACCTTGTCCATCGGACCTACGTCGGCTTTGCTGATCCAGTGCAAAACGCCCTCTCCAGCGAGCACTCAAGCCAGAAGAATGCGCTTCTTTCTCTTCCTTGTGGTGACTGTAGTCACCCTTCTAGCAAGCCCCATGTCGTGACAGCGAACATCCAAGACAATATGATCACCGCTGCCCCAATCAAAGACCATTTGCTCGGTCGACGCTTCCTGAGAGTTGACGATACCGAAGACGATTCTGCGGCTGATGAAGAGTGAGCGGGAGGTGAACTTAGCACTCTGAAGACCGTGGTAACCAAGATGAAGGCTGCGGCCAACGTGGCCGTGAAGAAAGCCTGGTTGCCCAGGTTCTTCGTCTGGAAGTACATCATGGATGTAACGCCGCACGACGCCAACGTCAAGCTGGGAATTGCAGGTAAGGGCCTATCCGGACGTCAGATGGAGATGCACAAGAACTGGGGGCAGTCCCTGGCCTACCTCTCCTACTACGGCAAGGGCCCTCTTAAGTATGACACACTTGAGCAGTATAGGAAGAAGATGGTAGCGAGTGCTCGAACTTCGTAGAAAGCCCCCTCCCCCTACTCTCTTGAGTTTCTACAAAGACAATGAACAAGAACGTCACCAAACAGCAGAGCTACGGCCGGAGTCTGGAGACGCTAAGGTGAAAATCGACGGTTCAAAACCCCTTAGTCATACTGCTCTGCCTCGAGTCTGTCGTGTCTTACGCTCAGATCGCGCGCCGGAAAGGCATTTGCGATACTGTGGCATTTGTGATGGTGTGTCCGCAGCGATCGGTTGTTGATGAACTCACCAGAGCAAGAATCGTGGAAATGGGAAATTGAAGTGATTGCATGATGTGCAATCACTTCAACTTGACAAGTAGATACTATCTACCCTGTCGAAACTGTTTCAATTTTGGGAGGAACATCGATGCTTGGTCACTCAGCTTGCCAACTACGAGGACGAAGTGACACCACTGATCGCTGCTGCTGGGAACGACATATTTGAAATACTGAAGTTATTGCTACAACACGGCGCGCAGATCGACAAGCAGAAATCTGATGGGGATACTGCTCTCAGTAGAGCGTGCCTTGGCGGCCATATTGATGCAGCTCGCGTTCTGGTTGACAACAAGGCGTCGGTTGATTTGGCGGACAAATGGGGGGGTCACACTGAACAGCTCCAGAATACTATGCCGGAAAAGTGGCCGGAACAAAGTGTTCACGCTGCCGGATCCGGAAAGGATTATGCCGGAAAACAAACAAAAACGTGCAAATAAAGCCTTTGTATAGGGGCTGCTCGGGACCAGCCCCTATCGCATCCGGAAAAGCAAATGAACACGATTATGGTCCTCCACCATGCGAGTGTCAAGGAGACTCTCAAGACGCCAAGGCACTTCTTACAGCAACGCGACCCCCGCGTCACCACCGCCAACAACATCACTAGCTCCGCTTAATTCCTGACCGCTGGTGCGCTCTCGCACCTCCTTAGATCTCAGATGAGCAGTGCTTGTAGACGAACCCGTGACTGTCTTGTCATGGGAATTAACACCGCCGTCCTTGGGCGCGACGCTGCACTCAATTCACTATCCATAGAAGCCCTTCAAACCCCGAACTGCCACCAAACAACTGCCACCAACCACAACAAAATCCCCAAAGCTGATATTTTGTTGGTTAAAAAAATATCGGAATAGGCGCAGTGTGAACACTGATCCGGTATACAAAGAGAAAAGCTCCGGTATACCCTATCCTGGACCCGTTCAGTGTGACCCCCCAATGAAGGCTGGACTCGATTGATGGCTGCTGGGCAGGACGGAAACACTGATGTGTTGACGCTGCTACTTGAGCATGGAGCTGGCGTGGACAAGCAGCGGTCGAACAACAGTGCCGCTATATACGTCGCATGTAAGCACGGCAATAGTGATGTAGCTGAGGTCTTGATTGAAAACAATGCGTCTGTCAACCTGGTGGGTGTCGACGAGTGGTCACCGCTGATGATTGCCGCTGAGTACGGACACACTGAGGTCGTGACGCTGCTGCTACTTCATGGCGCCGATTTGGAGAAGCAACAGTTTGATGGGAATAGGTGGACACCGCTAATAGCCGCTCCTCAGAACGGACACTCCCACTAGTAAACTTATTGCTACAGCACGGCGTAAATGTCGACAAGCAGCGTCCGAATGACAGCACAGCTTAACGTCTCGCCTGTGAACACGGTTGTGTCGACACTGCTCGAGTTTTCAGTGAAAACATGGCGTCAGTTGATCTAGCAGACAATGAAGGATGGACTCCCTGATGGTTGTTTTTCAGGAAGGGTATGCGGGCGTGGCTGATCTATTGCTGTAACACGGAGCCAGTGCCGACAATCAGCTTTCGACCGGCGGTTCCTCGTTGTTTATCGCTTGCGAGCATGGCCATTTGGATGTGGCTCGAGGTTTGATGAAGAACAACGCCCATCTTGACGTGATATGTCACGTAGTATACGCGGTGAAACTCAACTTGTGTGTTGAAAGGAAAATTGAGAATGAATTCGAATTAACGCTGCTAGCTAGCTGCTCGACGGCCCTGGAATGGCCGATTGAACTTGCAAAGAATCAAGTTGCCAGCTGAGAGTCAACTCAAATCCTAAACTATGGATATGACAGTGTAGCAGAAATCCTACTGTTGGAATGGCAATGCACCCTGCTCTCTTGGCGGACTTGAGGAGGCCGAACTTCAATAGGACTTCGTCGTAGTAATCATGACATGATAGCTAGCGAAGGATAGACGCCATTGACGATTGCTGCTGCGAATGACTACCCCCAATGGTGTGAAGCTTCTGCTGAGTCACGGAGCGGAGATCGATCAACGCTGTCTGAATGGGAGCAGCTCTCTAAGTCTCGCGTGCAAATACTGACGACTGGAGATCCTTGATCCACTTCTCGACGGTGGAGCTTCGATCGACTTTGTAGACTATGAAGAGAAGACTCCACTTCGACGCGCAGCAAAACAAGACCATATAGAAATGGTAAAAATACTATTGGCTTGTGGAGCGAGTATCGATCTGCAGGGATGGAACGGGTGTTTTGCATTGGTAGGTGCGAGTTGCTGTGGTCATTTGGAAACTGTTGAGGTTCTAATCTCGCGGAGGGCCAACAAGGACTTGCAAGACAATGATGGAGATACAGCTCTCATGGAGGCGGCTAGAAATGGCCACGCCAATGTTGTCCGGCTGCTGCTGAAACGTGGTGCTGCGATAGACTCGGTGAATAAGGAAGGCCAGAATCCACTCACGCGTGCAGAGCAAAACGGTCATGCCGACGTGATCGCTGCGCTTGGAGGACAATGCGAACACACGAACCAAGAGGCTGTCGAAACCTTGAGAGCTTCGGACGGATCGCTCATAGATTTCGATTGGAATTGTCAGCTATAAGTTTGCTGAAGCAATGGTGGTCAAATGCAGGAGATTTTGCTGGGACTGCAGCGATAAGATCGCGATCCTGATTAATTTTCACTGCACAACACCATCATTCCAGCAAAAGAAGGTCAAGATGAACAAGTCAGCTCTGTCCCGGGTCGGCGTGTGCAGCACGACCCTGGGATGAATCGCCTTCCGTTCCAACAGTTGGCTCCGTTCCACTTGAGTCTGAATCTGGTGGGAGACAGGGCGGGACGGCAGTCATCCAAGAAGCCGTGTGGAGACAGTAGGCCAAGCGGCGGGCGAGCGCGCTGGCGCGCCTCGCGCCATCTTCGACCAAGACTCCGAGCCAACCAAGTGGGGAGCGAGCTGGAGGTGCTGAGGACGGGTGGCAGGTGGCGCCTTGTCCGCTGGAGGCCCTAGGTGAGAAGGAAGGTCATTTCAAGGGATGGAAGTCGTGCTGGAGCGTGCCGCCCATGCCGGAGGAAGGGGGGCACGCGTGGAAGCCAGCGGCGGCGCTGCGCCGGCCGGAGAAGACTGACGGTTTTCGTTTTGCGCCTTCGGACTCAGGTCTACAGAACAGCGACAGCAACAGCTAAGCAGACAACAAGCAGCGTTTTAAGTTTACCCTTTCGTTCCTCGCCTACCGTCCCGCCAAAGCTACACCTGACAGCACGCTACACACTTCGCTCCGTACCGGAGGTACTCGACCCCGAACGGATCGTCATTCTACTGTCTTGGCGGTGGTTGAGCCCTAGCCAAGCTCGCCGGCGGCCCAACCGTCATCCCCACCCCGGGACAGCTCACTCCGCTTTAAGTGTCAAGCCAAGCAAGAACAACTATACTACCCTTGAGTATGGCACTCACAAACGAACGACTCCAAGATGCCTGAGAACGAGGCGACCTGTTGACGGTTCGGCGCTTGCTGAGATGGAGAACATGGATGTCGAAGCTCTCTGGACTTGAAAACCGAACGAATGCCATTGATGACCGCTACTCAGAATGGACACCCGAGATTGTGGCGTTGTTACTACAGATGGGAGCAACAGTCGACAAGGAACGACCGGACCGCAAAACAACTTTCTTTCCCGCGTGTCAATCGGGTCGTTTGGATGCCTCGTTGAGAACGGTGCAATTGTCGACTTTGCAGACGAAGACCGTTGATGTTTGCTTCTTAACGAGGATACTACGACATTGTCAAATTGCTGCTAGAGGAGGGTGTTGAATATTGACCGACAGCAACCTCATTCCAGAACTTCTCTACATTTCAGTTGTCGACGTTGATGTAGTTCAGATTTTGATCGACCACCACGCGTCCAGTGAGTTCGTGGACAACGAAGGCCAGACACCGCTTACGCTTGCTGATGAAAACGGATACTAGTACTCAGACGTGATCGCATTGCTCGGAGCTGTGCCAGCGGCGAGCATTGACCCTCCGTTTTCTATTACAAGTAGTATTTTTCATTAAATAAAATATTAAGAAAATACATATTTTATCCCTAACAGTTCAGATGCCACTGTCCGTCGCTGTCTGACCTCTTGTTGCTGCGTGTGCATGTTGCTTGGAGACTCATCCAAAGCCTCCACAACCATCGCCACCTCCAATCCTGCTGCGTTCCCGATCTCTTTGGCCAGTTTCCGATCAATCAAGCGCCATAGCGCCGGTAGACGTGCTCCTTTCGACAGTCTCACTTGTCCACCATGGAGATCTGGACGCCCTGGGAGACGTCCGACCGCGCTCGGGACTTGCTGGGGCTAACCACCACCGCCACACCACCACCAGTCCCAGCACCGCCACCACCGGAGCAACACCCGACGACCACCACCACACACCACCACCAGTTCCAGCGCCAATTCAGGACGCTGAGCCAGTGGCTGTAGGCATTTGGCTCGGTCCGTTGACCTGCGTCCGAGTGGTGAAGAACTCCAAGCCAGAGATGCAAGCGCTTCCTCACGTGTGGGAAGCTGTAGAAGCCTTTTGAACTGTTCTCCAAGCTGCTCACTGACCCAAGCAGCGGCGTTTGGAAGTATGAGGCTGCTTCGAGGCATTTCCGCTCGGTCGGGAGCGATGGCCACTGTGGACCCGTTCTACAAGCAGGCGCAGTTTTCAGGCGCCATGCAACACGCAGCAGCTAGAGGCGACTTGGAAATGATTCAGTGGCTGCTGAATTTCCAGCCTGGAGGACTCGTCACAAGAGCAGTGGAAGTGGCTGCAAGACATGGACATTTTACGGTGCTTCGGTGGTTGAAAGAACACCACGACCATGTCTTCTGGGGCGCTAACGAGCTGCGGTATGCTATCGAAGGCAACTATTCTACGATTGCACGCTGGCTGCAGGAGAATACACGACCTCCGTCTAAGATGAAGGCGATGGATCTGGCAGCGTCGAATGGCAACTTGGAGCTGGTCCAGTGGCTGTTTGAAGTCAGACAAGAAGCGTCCCCGACCGCAGCGTCCAAGGCAGCGAGAGGAGGCTATATGGACGTGATCAAGTGGATGGACAAGCATCACCTCTGCAAACACCAAAGCGTCCCCGTGGAAGACGCTGCAGCTGAAGGCCATTTGAAAATGGTCAAGTGGCTACATAAGTCTGGGATTGGGATCGCTACCCCACGAGCTATCGATGCAGCAGCAGGGAACGGCCACTTGGACGTGGTCAAGTGGCTGCATCACAAGAAGGAGTATGGCTGTACGCACATGGCCATGGACGACGCTGCTACGAATGGCCATCTAGATGTAGTGAAATACCTCCACTCACATCGACGGGAAGGATGCACAACGGACGCGATGGATGGCGCAGCAAGGAGCGGGCACTTAGGTATGGTGCAATGGTTGCACTTCAACCGAGTAGAAGGTTGCACGACGCGAGCTATGGACGATGCTGCGGCGAATGGCCATTTGCACACTCTCAAGTGGCTTCACAAGTATCGTTCAACCACGCAGAGCTCTGGAAGTTTCGTGAGCGTGGGGAGCAGCAGCAGTGGATCGAAAACCAGTCGAGGCAAAGGTGGAGGCTGCACGACGAAAGCTATGGACTATGCAGCCCGCAACAACCACATGGACGTGGTTCACTTTCTGCATCGACATCGTGAAGAAGGATGCACTGAGCGTGCGATGGATGGCGCTGCTGCCTCTGGCCACCTCGAGATGCTACGGTGGTTGCACACACAGCGAACGGAGGGCTGTACGGCAGCGGCGATGGATGAGGCGGCTGCGAATGGCCATTTTGAAATGGTCAAGTGGCTGCACGACAACCGGGTCGAAGGCTGCACGATGCGAGCCATGGACGGCGCTGCAGCTGGTGGCCACCTTCGTATCGTCAAGTGGCTTCACGTCAATCGATCTGAAGGCTGTTCGACTGCTGCAATGGACGGCGCTGCAGCACACGGTAAGCTCGATACACTCAAATGGCTCCATAAGAATCGATCGGAAGGCTGCACGACGGCCGCGATGGACCGAGCTGCAGGCGGTGGCCACTTTGAAGTGCTGCTGTTCCTTCATAACAAGCGGTCTGAAGGCTGCACGATGGATGCGGCAGTGAACGCGAGTCGCAATGAGCACGTAGAGATCCTTCAGTGGTTCTTCCGCTTCTACCCACGCATGATCCACCGCGAGAAGGTCATTGTCTTCGCCAAGAGATACAACTACTACCTCATGGACTGGCTGTATCGCAACTACCAGACGACTGGACAACGCACGCTGCTGGCAGACATCAATTCCTCCTTCTACCTCACGCCACCGGAGACCGAGGAACTGGACACGTAAGCGAATGAAACTCGAGGTGCAGAGCGCAGCTAGCCACAGCAGAAGAAATTTACAGTGGCAGTCCAGGAACTGAAGCGTTCTCACCCCCATTACAAGTAACTAACGTCACTCGACTGGAAAAATTGACTCGTGACGCGAAAGAAAGATGCGGTCAAGAGGACTGGACATTACATGTAGTCTATTGTTCTTATGTGCTAGGGGGATCGCAGTGCTACGATGTTGGGGCTCTTGCCACCGTCAGCAGCACTATCCTGTCGAGACTTTCCGTCGTCTTGCAGCACAATCGAGACGGATGCCAGCGTCGGATCGTCAATTACCTGCCCTTCCGTCAACTTCCTCGGGTAGATGAAGGTGAGGATCAGCTGAATCGAGCCGAGGATCGCTCCTGCGGCGTTGGGCACCAGAATGAAGACGTCTTCGACGAGGATGGCGTACACGACCCAGCAGAAGCTGTTGATAACGTTGACGACCCCCATCGTGAACGGCATCGAGCTCGAGGTCTTGGTTTCGATCACCCTCTTGATGGTTGCCATGGGTGACGCGTACAGTCCGACGGATGAGACGATGACGATGACCCCATGGCGACCCCCATCGAGTCTCGATCCTGACCGGTCCACCCCAAGACGCCAATGACGCCGTAGATGGTCTCCAGTAGCATGATGACCCCGGAGATGGCGAAGACCTTCATCACGTACTGCTTGTGCCGTCAACCGGTAGAAGAAGTAGGCGAGGATGGCACCGGTGACGATTCCTAATGCCGCCGTCAGGAAGAGCGGCACGATGTTGCTCACGAGGTAGGCGTACCAGCACAACAAGTAGCAGTTGGCGTAGAGCATCACGCACGGCATGACGGACATGTCTCCCGTGCTTTTGTTCTTGCGCATGCGTTGAAAGTCTGGTAGCAGCGAGATCCGCATGAAGATGGTGGTGACGATCGTCACGATCTTGAAGACGAGGACGGCCGTGTCGGAGCCGCTCATTCTGCAATTGCTGCGCTGTTAAACGTCGATGGTTGCGTACGGCAAGCTGAGCAATGGAAACTGAAGTTGAGGACGACGACGGAGATCTGCACGGCTGCGTCGATGGGGATGATTGGTCGCACCGTGCACCATCTATGCCTGCGCTACGAGGACAGCGTCACGAAGATCGTGTTGTTGCCATTCCTCGCAGTGCTTTTCGTTGAGTGATTCAACCTGCGGTGATCATCGAGTTTAGTCTTTTGAACTGGGCGTGATCGCTATCGCGTTGACTGCTTCAACAACGGATAAAGGCACTGAACGCCATCCACCGGTGCTCCCCGGCGCAAACACGCCAACGGAGCCTCATTACAATTGATTTTAACAAGCTTTTAGTGCCGACTGTTGCTACCTCTCGAGTCTCGCCATGCTTTGCCTTCCTCTCTACAAGGAGACTGCAACGCCACGTAGCTCGAACTCTTTTGGATGTCCCGGAAACCTCCTTTGCCGTCTTGCTCTCCATCTTGAACGGGTGATACCACCACAACCGACAGTCGCAGCGGATCGTCGTAGCTCTCGATCGACGCAGAGATGACCGTCGCCTCCGCTCTTGAATTTTGGGTAAATGAACGTCAGGAGCAACTGGATCGAGCCCAACGTCAACCCCACGATGTTCGGTGCCAGGATGAACCAGTTGCCCACCAGCGAGGCGTAGAACCCCAGCAGAAGCTGTTGATAACGTTCACGACCCCCATAGTGAACGGCATGGACGACGACGTCTTTGTGCGGATGACTCGCGCGATCGTCGTCATGGGCGACGCGTACAGTCCGATGGTGGTGGTGAGCGTGATGCAGCCCAACGTCGTGCCTTGAGAGTCGTTCGTCTGCCCTGTGACTCCGCTTATCGCGAGTACGCTGTATAACGTCACTAGCAAGCACACAATGAAGGATCCGATAAAGATTCTCATTACGTCGCGCTTGTTATCGGTCCACCGGTAGAAGAAGAAGGCGAGGATGCCTCCCGCCAGCACACCCAACACCGACGTGAAGAACAGCGGCAGCATGTCGTCGATCACATAGGCGTAGAACAGCAGCGCGTAGCAGTTTGTGTAGAGGAAGACGCTGGGCATGACTGACATGTCGCCCGTGCTGCGGTTCCGTCGCCACCGATTGAAGTCGGGCAGCAGCGAGATCCGCATCATGATGGTGGTGATGACCGTCAAGATCCTCGCCACCAGCACTGCAGCGTCGTGGCCACTCATCTGCTACGTCAAGCGGCGGAGACGTTGGGCGCGTTGCGCTCTTGGAAGCAGATTGCAAAGTGACAGTCGCCGTCAAACAACTTCCCACGCAGAGCCGGCGGCGGGTGGGGTGGGCCAATCTTCATCATTCGAGCCTGATTGGATGTGCTTCTGTGCATCCACGCACCATTTATGATCGAGAGCTGCGCTTCGCAGGCCAGCAAGGCCAGTGATCCGACTCCGATAGTCGCATCGCGAAGAGGAAGTTGCAGCGCCCATCGCCCGACGACGTTACGTGGGGCACGTTCTAGTGGTCGACACGGGTTCTCTGCCGGTGGACATTGTATGCTGACTTCGTAGACGTCACGTACAGAATGCTTTCATGGTGAAGCTGTTAACTACTGCTGCCTATTGTTTCATTTCGAGTTGGGAGACTGCAGCGCTTCGAAGTTCAAACTCTTGCTGTCGTGGTGGTGCGTCGGAGAAACCACCACCGTGAGCTCGATCTGATCCTCGCCGTCTTCACTTGTTGACGACGAAGCCGGCTTGGCCCGGTAAATGTAGGTGACCAGCATCTGCGTACCGCTCAGACTCACGCCAATGATGTTGGGAATCAAGAGGAACATATTGTCGATCAGGTAGCCATAGACACCCCAGCAGAAGCTGTTCAACATGTTGATGACCCCCATCGTGAATGGCATCGACGTCGGCGTTTTGGTCTGCACAACCCGCACGATCGTGGCCATCGGTGACGCGTACATGCAGGTGGTGGCGGTGATCATGATGAAGCCCAGCGTCGTGCTTACCGACGATTTGGACTGACCGGTAGCGCCAGTCAAAGCAAGAACACTGTAGACGGTGGTGATCACACAGACGACGAAGGTCCAGATGAAGATCTTCATGACGGCGCGTTGGGACGGAGCCCAGTGGTAGAAGTAGCAGGCGAGGATGATCCCCACCACGATCCCCAGCATGGACGTCGCGAAAAGCGGCAGCCAATTGTCGATGGCGATAGCGTAGAACAGAGCTCCGTACGAGTTCCCGAAGATCATGACGCTCGGTAGTACGGACATATCGCCCGTGCTTTGGTTCTTCCGCCAGCGATTCCAGTCCGGAAGCAGCGAAACTCGCATCATGAGGGTGGTGATGATGGCCACGACGTTGAACACCTGGACGGCGACAGTCATTTTATGCTTGGAATTGATGTTCCGTCTCGGCTGCAACTTCCGAAATGACCTTGGTGGTCTGCGGTAGCAACGACAGCATTGATGCCGTTCTTCATGCGTCGGGCCTCGGCAGCGATGAAGGACAGATCGCATAGACGCGACGTGTGTAGTCCCGCTCAGGAGCGGTAATAGCGTCGCGACGTGACGTGGTTGAAGTCGATCATTAGCAGCGCAAGAAGATTTCAAACTGCCGCGAGAGAAAGCTAAACGATTAAAAGCTCAAAATGAAATCCTGTACATTCATCTCGTCACTTTCCCTACTAATCTCTTCGTACTTGGTCGCAGGACGGAGATTGTAGCGCCATGTAGCTTGGACTTTTGTTTGGGTTTTCGATGATGCTCCTTGTATCTGGCAGCTTTGGAGATCCGACAACGATTTCCAGGTCTGCGTCATTTTCGCTCGTCCAGGAGATCACTTGCTCGTCCGCTATCGGCTTCGACCGGTAGATGTAGGTCACCAGCATTTGAGTGCCGCTTAGCGTTACCCCAACGATATTCGGAGCCAAGAGGAACATGTTGCCGATGAGATCGCCGTAGACCGCCCAGCAAAACTATTGAGCACATTCACCACGCCCATAGTAAAGGCATCGACGACGCTGTCTTGGTGCGAACGACGCGTACGATTGTTGCCATCGGTGACGCATACATACACGTCGTCGTTCCGATGGTGATGAAGCCCAGTGTAGTGCCGACGGACGAGTGTGACTGGCCCAGCGTCCCGGTAATCGCAAGCACGCTGTAGATGGTGATGATGACACACGACGGCGAAGAAGACGATGGCTTTCAATACGTCGCGCTTGTTCTCAGTCCATCGATAGAAGGCGTAGACAAAGATGATCCCCACCACCACGCCCAGGATCGACGTAACCAGCAACGGCAGCATGTTGTCAATGGCGATGGCGTAGTACCCCACAGCGTAGCAGTTGGTGAAGATCAAGATGCTGGGCATCACCGACATGTCGCCCGTGCTCTTGTTTCTCCTCCAGCGGTTAAAGTCAGGAAGCAATGAGATCCGCATCAAGACGGTGGTGACCATGGTGGCGATCTTGAACACCTCGACAGCGATGGCGTGTGCAGTCATCGTGTGCGTCCTCTATCGCCAATTCCGTAATGAGTGAGACGGTGCGTCTTTGACTTTGGTCTTCAGTCGTCTTTAGTTGAGACTCGTGAAGGACAGGCACGATCGGAAGGATGCGGGGCGTACACGTGCATTCTATGACTGGGATTTCGCAGGTTGGACCCCGAGTCTTGACTCAATGCGGCGACCGCGCATAGCCAAGAGAACCACAGCGGGACACCAAACTTTCGTGGCCAACCGATTCGTTCACGCTACGCAGCGGCGTCGTCAAGTCTCCTCGAAGCAGTTAAATGGACTTGACGATGCAGCCAGTCCATCAAGTAGATGTTGTTCCTTTTGGCAAATACGACGACCTTGTCGAACTGAATGTGCTGCAGGTAGTGGTGGAACAGCCACTGCAAAATCTCGACGTGTTCGCCTTTGCTTGCTGCGATCGGTGCGGCTGGAGAGCATCCTTCAGACCGTTCGAAATGCAGGAACAAGAGCACTTCAAAGTGACCATTTGCTGCCGCGCCGTCCATAGCGGAGGCCGTGCAGCCTTCACGACGATGGCGATGCAACCACCGAACGATGTCCAGGTGGCCGTTTCGAGCAGCACCGTCCATTGCGGCGGATGTGCAGCCTTCTTGCCTGTGGTGGTGAAGCCACAGGACGACGTGTAAGTGACCGTGTGAAGCTGCACAATCCATCGCCTCCGTCGTGCAGTCTTCGCTGCGGTTCAAATGCAGCCACTTGACGATTTCAAGATGACCACTACCAGCAGCTCCATCCATTGCTTTATGAGTGCAGCCTTCGCTTCGTTTAGCGTGCAACCAGAGTACTATGTTCCTCGTGAAGCTGCAGCCCGAAATGTCTTCAGCGTGGCTTGTTCCCGTCCGGTTTTGTGAAGCTGTTTAACCAGTGCAAGGTTCCCATTCTTCGCAGGAATATCAAGTAGCTTCACCCGTGCAACTGGCGCGTGTTGCTCGAGCCACCGCAGCGTCTGCATGTGACCTCCTTCTACCGCAGTTTCCATCTCATGAGCTCCCCAGAAGACGTTGTCATGGTGTTGATGAAACCAAATCAGCACTTCAAGACGACCATACCTTGCCGCTTCTTCCACTGCTTTGGTAACCAGCCCACCAGGAAGATATTTCACCAGCCACCTCAAGACGGCAAGGTTCCCGTGCACCGCTGCTTTAGTGGAGCCCAATGTGAATTGTTGCTGTCGGTAAAGGCATCCTTCGCGACCGGCGAGTCCTTCGTGACGGCGACGATGCGATCGAGTAACCTCACGGACCCAACGCCACACGCTCTCGAGATTGTCCACGTTGGTGAGGTGTCCAAGAAAGTAGAAATGCACTGCAGTACGTGGGGCAACGCTGCAACTCCCGAGTGCAATTGACTCACAACTTTGACGCTTGCCAACGGCGGAAGAGTGAAGGCCGACGTTGAGGACCTGGTGGACATGACGCCGCAAAAGCTTGAATGGAGTTAGTCATGTAGAGTCGCCACGAGAGAGCACGACAAGACATCGTGGCCACAAGCCGACGCAACCTACAAGGAGACCGCCAAGACGTCGGAAGGTGGCACAAAAGTCTTGCCATAGCACTTCAAAATCAAGTTCGGACGACGATCAATCGAGACGTAGAACAGAGGACTTTAGATTAAACCTAGTGGCGTCTGATCGACGCCTTCTGCTGAGGTAGTGGCGACTGGATAGCGACGAAGTCGAGGGTCTCTTTGAGATCGGCATTGCTCTTCCGGTCTTGGGAATTGAAGACTACCGACAGCGAGGCTTCTCGTTCGTAGTCAGTCAACGCGCCGTCGTGGTCGATAATGACGGACTCGAGCTGCGTCTCCGTGCTCTTCTTGGCCGGGTAGATGACGTAGAGCACCAGTTGGATCGTGGTGAGAACTGCCCCCATGGCATTGGGCATGAGCACCCAAATGTCCGAGATGATGATCGCGTAGATTGTCCAGCAGACGCCGTTGCAGAAGTTGGCAAGGCATAGAGTGAACGGCATGGAGGCCGTGGACCGTGTCCGCATGACCCTCCGGATCGTAGCGAGCGGTGACCCGTAGAGACCGATCGACGTGGCGATGGAGACGGCGCCCATCGCCGTCGCCATCGACGATTTGGACTGCTCAGTGGCCCCCAACACGCCGATAACGCCGTAGAGACACACCAACACAACGACAACAAGCGCTGCGACGCAGACACGGTGCACTGCTCGACGGTCGTCCGTGTACCGGTAGAAGATGGCGATGAACCCTCCGCAGGTGACGAGCCCCATGATGGCGGTCACGAACAGCGGGAAAATGTCCTCGGACAGGTATCCGTACCAAACCAACACCACGCAGTTGGTGAAGAGCATGACCACAGGCAGGATCTGCACCTCGCCCGTTTCCTTAGCCTTGTACACGCGCTTGAAGTCCGGCCACGGCGACAGCCGCACGAAGATGGACGAGATGATCGTCAGCACTTGGAAGATCGTCTCGGCCGCGCCCATGATGGTGGAGATTGCGTTGCAATGCGGCGGAGCAGTGCGCTCGACGGCGCAAAATCGATAATGAGCGGTGCAGCCGTTGCAGCGTGCATCCCACTGGATGGTGGGGCCTGTCGACGCGTTGGACGTCGTTGCACTAGACGCGCAAGCAATAAGTCGGTGGCGCGCAATCCGCGTCAAACGCGGCGCATGGGATCGGCACCCGGATCAAGAGCGCTTGGCGGGCCTTCCACCACGATAAAGTCTGTGTGTTTTAGCTCCATTTAGCTCCACGTGCACGTGGCTTAACAGCTCTACAGACAGTGAAAATGACGACGACACCTGGACACTAATTTTTAACGTGGTACGGTATTTTAACAAAAAGTGATCCTGCGACATGTGCAAAAGTAATATTTTCTTGTTAAAAAGGCAACTTCTACAAGTCTATTATAGCTATCCTATCCGCCTACACGCGCTGTCCAGCCGTCGAGGACTGCGCTATCGGCGATTGCAATGCCACAAAATGGAGACTATCGTTGCGGCTGAAGTTCTCCTGTCTCGGTGTCGTAATGATCACTGATAGCGACGCCTCGCGGTGGAGGAAGCGAGGCAAGACGTCTACGGAGTCGATCATCACCGCGGAGATCTGCTTCTCGGTCGTTGCGTTCGGGTACATGACGAAGAGAACCAATTGCAGCGACGTGAGCACTCCACCGATAGCGTTCGGTACCAGCACAAACATGTCTGAGACAAGGACGCCGTACACGATCCAGCAGACGCTGTTGAAGCAGTTCATGACCGACATGGTGAACGGCATGGAGGCGGTGGATTTGGTCTCCACGACACGACGGATCGTGGCCAGTGGGGAGCCGTAGTTGGCGATGGCAGTGGTGATGGAGATGGCGCCCATTGTGTTACTGCAGCTGGACTTGGACGGTCCTGTTACCCCAACGAGCGCTAGGACAGTGTAGATTGTTGCAGCAATGATAACGGACACTGCACCGAGGTAGATTTTGTGGACTGAGCGTCGGTCCTCCGTCCACCGGTAGAAGACCGCAAAGAACGCGGCACAGGTGACCAGTCCAAACACCGACGTGCTTAGCAGCGGAAAGATATCGTCGGAAAAGTATCCGTACCAGACCAGCACATAGCAGTTGAGGAACAGAACGACGATCGGCAACACGACGACTTCTCCGGTGGTCTTGGTCCGGTACACGCGTCGGAAGTCTGGCCACGGAGAGAGTCGCACCAGAATGGACGAGATGATGGTCAGCACCATGAAAGCTGTTTCTGCTTGGGACATTGTCGGTTAGATGGGGGTGTACAGTAGTAAGGGCTGCTTGTGCTTGACCAGGCAAAAGCAATAATGGCTCATGTGCTTTTTAGTCGGCGTGAGAAAGTTGCCTTTTTCGCGCGTAATCGGTTGATGTATGGGCGCGCAATCGACGTACCGCGCAATTCGATTGCGCGACCACAGTGACAATCGAACCAGATGGACCAAAGAGGACACTTCCAAATACTAGTAAGATCTTGATTCTCTTGCGGTTGCAGCGTAATGAACTTGCCAGTTCTTCATCAGTCGTCCACACTTGGCTGTTCACTTCTGGCTTGGCCCGGTAGACGTACGTCAACGTCATCTGCGTCACGCTCATAGCAACCCCACGACGTTCGGCGCCAGGAGAAACATGTTGTCGACGAGGTATCCGTACACGGCCCAGGAGAAGCTGTTGAGTCCGTGATAAAGCCCATGGTGAACGGCATAGAAGACGCCGTCTTGGTCCGGATCACCTTGACGATCGTGGCCATGGGGGAAGCGTACATTCCCGTGGTCGTCCCGATCGTGATGAAGCCTAAGGTATTGCCGACGGAAGAACGCGACTGACCGGTGACTCCAGCGATGGCGAGGACGCTGTAGATGGTGATGACCAAACTCACGAATAAGAAGACGACGAACACCTTCATGACCTCAGGCTTGGGCGGACACCAACAGTAGAAGAAATAGGAGAAAGTGAGTCCCACGACGACCCCTAGCGAGGGCGTCGCGAACAGCGGGACGAAATCGTCGATGGCGTAGGCGTAGAAGAGCACGGTGTAGCAGTTGGTGAAGATGAGGACGCTCGGCTTCACGGACATGTCGCCTGTACTCTTGTTCGTTCGCCAGCGATTGAAGTCGGGGAGCAGCGAGATCCGCATCAAGACGGTCATTGTCGCAATAAGTCGTCACTTATTGTGTATGGTAGCACTGAGCAGAGGAAGTCGTAGCACTAAAGCACTCAGGCAAGATGCCGTCGAAGTTGACAGTCAGTACTAGAAGGTAAATTGAGATCTGATTGAAATTTAAGTCGTGGTTCGCTACCTTTCGTTTGCTACACGACTCTCTTTCTCTCTTGCTTTCATGCAACATGCAGGACTTGAACTGCAACTTCAATTTTGCTCTTGAGCTTGTATTCAAGCCGCACAGCCTAGAGCGGATCACAGCTGCCGTGTTCATCCGTTCTAAAGGGCCGTGTTCAACATCAAGTTCTTGTACAAGTAGCTTCTCGATTTGCAGCTCGTAGCAGCTTCGATGACTTCGTGACATTCCCTCCCCTCAGCGAGCCCCCGCGTACGTTCGTGGTAGCGATCGATGAGCCCAGCAATGGAGGTGAGATTCGCTGCAGGTTCCCACGTTAGTTTGGTTTGGCCAAGCCACTTGATCTTGTAGAACTGGTGCCCTCTGCTACATTTGTAGTCGACGACATCTTCGACCAATTCGCCTTCAGCTCCATCTGCTAGTCGTACCTTGAAAAGTCGTTGGTTGTGTCGGCGATATGATTCTGCAATGTACGGTTTCAGTAGACTAGTGTGAAAGACCGGATGCATTCGCAATTTTGGGGCAGCTTCAACTTGTAGAAGCCACGGCCAATAGTTTTCGTAATCTCAAAGGGGCCGATCCATCGAGCTCCAAGCTTCTTCTTCGTCGTTCCGAGGTTTCGCGCTGTTATGTGTTGCCCAGACAGGAAGACTTCATCGCCAACTTTGAACGTCTGCGGTTTCCGATTCGTGTTGTAGTATTCTGCCATGCGATCTTGGGCCACCGCAATACTGCGCCGTGCTTTCGCCAAGATGTCAGCTTGCCTCGCTATGAATTCAGAATGCTTCGGCTGACTCGTTTTGCCTACACTCGATTGGATATGTAGCGTTGCTGGGGTCCGCGGAATGAAGCCGACGTCGGCTTCAAAAGGCGACATACTTATTGATGACTGAAACCGAGCGTTGTACTCAAATTCTGCCAGACAGAGATGATCATCCCAATCATCAGAGTCTGCATTTGAAAAGGCTCTCAAGTAGTTCTCCAACGTCTGGTTCAATCGCTCACAAACGCCATCCCCTTGTGGTCTGAACGCTGTTGTCATCTTTTGCTGCACTCCTAGCAACTCACACAATTTCTTCCAGAAGCTTGAAGTGAACTTTGCGTCGCGATCCGAAACAACCACATTCGGCAAGCCATGCAGTCGAAATATCTCCTTGTGAAAGCGCACTGCAACGTCATTTGCCGCATCCGTGCCCTTCCTGGCTACCAAATGAGCCCTCTTCGTCAAATGATCAATCACGACCATAACGCTATCGTGATCACGAGGCGTTGTTAATAGGCCAGTGATAAAGTCCATCGCAACGTGGCTCCATCGCTGGGTTGGAATGTCGTGGCTGTTCAACAGCCCGGGAGGTCTCTCATGTCGAGCCTTGGTTCGAGCACAAATTTCACATCCTTTCACGTATTTCGTGATGTCACTGAACATGCGTGGCCAATAGTAGTGTTCGTCAATCAGACGGCAAGTGCGGTCGATACCAGGGTGGCCATACACGGGACTGTCGTGGAACTCCTCGCAGACATGCTCCAACAGTTCGCGCACTCGTGGTAGCACGAGTCGAGGTATTTCGCTTTGCCACTGGACCTAGTGTTGTTGGCGAGGTTGGCGTTTTTGTTGTTACCTTTCCCAGCTGACTTGCCCTTTGAGTGTTGCTCAGGCGTCTCCTTCTCTTTGAATGCAGCGGGTTTGTTTTCTTCCAGTCGGTCCAACTCAACTTCGCGAAAGCCTTCCTCAATCACGTCGTCCAAGGTTGTTGGTTTCTTACGAAGGATCTGTTTGCGCAGGTTGCTGCTCTTCAATCCCTGAAGGAAAATCTCCTTCGCAAACTCAGGATCAATTGGGACTTGTCGAAGCTTTTCTTGAAACTTCGCCACGTAGCCTTGGTAGTTGCCACGCTGTTTAAAGTTGAGCAAGTCGTTCCGCATTTTCTGCTGGAAGTTTGGCTCCTTGAAGCACTTATCCATCGCAAACTTCATGACACTCCATGTCTTCACCGTAGTGACGCTGGTCATGTACGTTTCGTACCACGTGGCTGCGCTCTTCTTGACGCATTGGCCTAGCTCACGAGCCAGGTCTGCATCATCACTCTCCAAGTCGTAGCCCTTGAAGGTGAAGTATGACTCAAATTGAAAGACAAAGCTCTTCAGCTTTTGGCCATCGATGTCGCCGTCGAAAGTTGGTGGTTTGGTGTCCATCTTTGTAACGAATTTATGGTATAGTCTTCGTTATTGCTTGCCTGCACGACGGCAGATTGAGAAGTGAACTAACTGGAGCCCTAGGTTCTCTACAGCTAATCCTAAGATAAATTTATGACGTAGGAACGTCCTGGTGCATGACGCAGTTGAAGCAGATTCAACCAGACCATTCGTGTCATGCTAAAACACGAATACGTCACAATCTTCCGCCATTTGTGCGTATTCGGCACAGTCATGTCGATGTCCGTCTCCCCAGTTGTCATTGTTGGGGCTGCTGGGGAAAAACTATGGAGATCGAGGTTACGGAGATCGAGGTGTGAAAGACGGTCCGAACCAAATTTGGTCAGACCAGATAGGACTAAAGGCACAAATGCAGTTGTCTGCTCGTGTGTATGTCGTTCTGTCGTCTTTCAAATTAGTTCAGTTTCCTAAATGCCACCGAAGGCGAAGCCGAAAGGCAGCGCCATTGTTGATCGGCGCTGCCCGAAGTGTAAGAAGGTATTGGCGACGGTGTATTCTAAAAGAAGGCACCTGAAGAAGAAAAACGGGTGTTCCAAGAGCGCGCAAAGGAAGCGAGAGGTACAGCGCAAGAACACAAGAAAGGCGCAGAACAAAGCGTATTACTTGCGCAAAAGATGGGTATTTCTTTACGAAAGCACTCCCTGTCAAGCATTTTGGACACGCTACTGTCGAAGATCCCTGGCACCGACACCTCCATCGACTCGAGTTTGCAGACTCGTTTGGAGTCGCTAAAAGACGCTTCTCCTGTTCCTGCGAGTAACCTATCACAACTAGAGGCTCGTCTTAAGGCTCTGCAATAAATACAATTCATTGTTGAGTTTCAGTAACTGTTATTTTTATTCTACTGTCTTTTTGAAGGTTATTTTTATGGTTTTACAGAGTTACGACCCGCACCAAAACTGATCTTACACAATCCGAAATTCCGTCTTATTTTTACACAAATGTCTCTTAATTGCTCGAAAGTCGATCTTAATGCACACAAACCTGTCTTAATTAACCAAAACCCGTCTTACGTTTTTATTTAAGACGAACTTGCACTAAAGAAAGGCAGGTTTGCCATTGTAACATGAATTTATATTGAGGAAAAAGTTATGTATCTGTTCAATTGGGTTTTCTTTGTCGCCTAGAGCTTTTAGTCGAGGTGACGAGTCACCATTCCGTCGCCTAAAAGGCCTTGTGCCTGCGTTTCCCCAACCCCGTGGAGGTAACACGTCGGGCAGATAGGGCGGAGCGTCGTCCTGAACTTGTTCGTCACCGTTTTTGTGTTGAGTTGCCTCGTCTTCGCCCGTGGTACGGTTCAGTATGTCGTTCATGGACAGATTTCGGCCGTGTTGGGTTGCCGGTTCGCTGCTATAACGCACATTATTGGAGCCAAGAAGGAGCTCAGTAAAATATTGCGGCGGTGTCGGGCTTGGAGCTGGATGGTTCAAGTCGACTCGCTCGCTGAATGTCGGTATTCTCGCAGTTCCTGAAGCTCCATGGTTTTTCTTGTGCGTTTTCTGCCGTTTGTGCGCTTTTACTATTCTCCGAGGCGCAGGCTCCAGGACTCGCGCTCCGACGTCTTCGGTGTGACCGCGCCTTGTTAGCCAATGGCGATGATAATCTCGAACTCGGAGCTTTAGTTGTCCCTCTGACCTAATGATTCCCATGATGTCGTGGACACAGGGCCTTCCATTTGCTTGTCTAAACCTTCCAGTGCAGGCTTCGACTTGTTCCTGGTTCCGCACAATATTGTGTGCTTTAGCCCACAGCTCCGCGGTCTTGTCTAAGGCGTGCCGGCTTACGAAGAGAACAACAGCTGAATACCGGTCATCCTGGAGCCTGTGAGAAACCCTGCTAACGTCCTTTTCCACGGCAAGGCTCACGTTTTTCACACAGGTCTGCCACCACGGCAGAAGCTTCTTAAAAGCTGTTAACAAATCACCCTTGCAAGAAACCAGCCAATGCTTGCACTTGGAATGCGTGCCTTCCACTGGAGACGTATCACGGTACCCGAAATGAAGATACTGCGATGTCCAGCACCGCACTAACTTGGTCTTGTACATCCACCACTGCAGATCGAGATAGTCGGCTAGTTCCACGTTGTATGACCTTATTGCCGTACAACAGGACTCGAACTCGAGTTCGGATTCGGCGTCAGCCGCCGCTTAGTAGAGCACCATGAATTCGTCTGTTTCAACCGAGTTTTTGTACTTGTCCTGACCCGGAGCTGGGTTCTCCACAAGGACTTGACCCAGTACAGTTCTCGTCTGCGCAAGCACGTTTCGATTCATGTGCCAACGACATACCATGGACGGGACGTCGGGAAACAAACGATCGAGGGCGTTCATACAAGCCAGATCTCGATCAGTGAGAATAACGGATGGCCACGCGATATTGTGTGTCGACATCAAGTTCTGAAGCTGCTGGAGAGTCCACACGAAATCTTCCTCTTTCTCACCTGGTAGCCAGCACTGAGCTATTGGAAGTACAGTGTTCATGTTCGTCATGACAATCATGTTCAACAACGGAAGGTCGTACTCATTGGTCTTGTAGGTGCAATCCATAATCAAGACGTTGGAGTGCCAGCAGTAAAATTGGCGAATATCCGGATGTGACCAAAACAAGTAGCGTAGTCGCGAAGTTTCAGGATTCACTTCATACTCGAAAAAAATTGTGTTCTTCCAGCTGTTTCAGCAGAAGTTCGGTCGGTGTGTCGCTCGCCAATTGCTCACGCCGGTCAGCGTCTTTGCGATTAGAAATATCCTTGGCTGTAATCGCGGTGTGCGGATCCGCTTGACGCAACGTGGCCACGACGATTTCGGGAGAAACACCAATCGCACTTTGAGAGGCAATTAAATCCGAGATAGATACAACTCCCGATGTTGCACACTCCATGTCGCGACGTCGGTGCCCTGGATGAATGCTTGCGTCTTCGGATGGGGGATGGTTGTGATACAGCGACCCATTCAAATGAACCACCTTCCAAGGACCGGCACAGGTTTTAGCATCAACCGCTTCCAACCGAATCTTCATAGTGCAGCCGATTTTGCTGGTGCCGCGTTGCGTACGAACGCGATCCTCGTCCTGAAGTCCACGATTGTTCTGCGTGCGGCCGTACTTGTCGCACTTGTAATCGCGCTGTCGAATTTCCTGTGCCTTGTTTTTCTTGTGATGGCCTTTTGTTACGTCAATTATCAGCTTCCGATTCCACGCGTGCAGTGCTGCCTCAGCCTGAGCAAATGACGGAAATTCTTGTTCTGGTAGGGAGGTATCTCAAACCGAGAAGAAGACGTTGATGTTGTTGTTGGAGTCTCCATTTTGAAGAGTGAGGCCAGGCAAATCAAGCACTGCAACTTCCCAGACTATTTCGACTTCACCATGATTATTTTAAGGCCTCATTTTTCCGAGTATTTTAAGCTGAATTTTAGTCTAAAATTCCGACAATATTTTTAGTCCTATCTGGTCTGACCAAATTTGGTTCGGACCGTCTTTCACACCTCGATCTCCGTAACCTCGATCTCCACAGTTTTCCCGGGCTGCTGCAGTGGAAGCTGCCGTGGGGCGCTCCATCTGCGAGACTGCATTGGCGGTTTGCTGAGCAAGCTCCTGGACTTGATTCACCACACCAATCTGCGTCTGTAAATCGGCTACAGCAGCTGCGGTCTGAGCCGCGAAGTCTTGGAACTGCGACGCGGTTGCCGCACTTTGCTGGGTCGCTTGCTGGGTCGCAGCAACCATCTGTACAAGCGATTTGATGCCATCGAAGATCCGGTCAAGACGCTGGTTGACTTGGCCGAGGTGCTCCCCATGTCATTCAGCGTCTCCTCAACACGCTACACGCGCTCATCGATGGGGTTCTGAGTCCCGTCTTCAATCGCGAGGCGTCGCTCAGCACGGCTTCTGGTTTCCATCTTGGTCGTTGGTCAGCAATTTCTACTATGTCGCAATAAGTCGTCACTTATTGTGTATGGTAGCACTGAGCAGAGGAAGTCGTAGCACTAAAGCACTCAGGCAAGATGCCGTCGAAGTTGACAGTTAGTACTAGAAGGTAAATTGAGATCTGATTGAAATTTAAGTCGTGGTTCGCTACCTTTCGTTTGCTACACGACTCTCTTTCTCTCTTGCTTTCATGCAACATGCAGGACTTGAACTGCAACTTCAATTTTGCTCTTGAGCTTGTATTCAAGCCGCACAGCCTAGAGCGGATCACAGCTGCCGTGTTCATCCGTTCTAAAGGGCCGTGTTCAACATCAAGTTCTTGTACAAGTAGCTTCCTCGATTTGCAGCTCGTAGCAGCTTCGATGACTTCGATGACTTCGTGACAGTCGTGATGATCGTGACCACTCTGAACACGTTGACGGCGACGCTGTGAGCTGCCATGGCTGCTTTGTCAACAACTTGAGGGATTCTGAAATGGACGAGGAAGGAGCTGTCTGGGGCCACGAACTTACGCATCAGCCATCGCGATGGCAAAAGGAATGATGAACAGGGATTTGTCGAGCAATAGCGGAGAAGTTCATAGTAATGTACAGGCATGCTCTATCGGGGCATTATGCACATAAAAGCCAAAAACCCTTTTGAAACTCTCCAGGAGTGCCCATTTTGCCGCTCGGATTCTAGGCTGTTGAAGGAGTTCTCCAGCCAACATTTGCTGTTACCTACATACCGACACGTTGGGAGTTGATACACGATGCATGCCACTTTCTGTTGAAGAACTACGTTCGTCTTGGGATTCTCCAAGACGAAAAGGCTAACACGAAATCGAGTGACGCATGGTGGTTGCGCCTATTTGTGGTCTGCAAGTTGACCGAGAAGATCCGCGCCTGCTTTCGCAAGCTGCAGTATAAGACGGTTACTATGCGCGAACAATACGCTGCTCTGAATGAACTCCACTCATCACTGGCGTTGAAATTTGAAAGCGAAATGACGAAGGTGCGCCAACTGTCGATTCAGCAAAGGTCTCTGAGCATTTACCGTGATGTTGCCTTCACTCAAGAGACCTTTTCGACAAGATTGCCACGGGACACCACAATGTTCATACATGCCGTCAAGGAGCTGAAGTGGGTTTCGCTGGCATGGCTCTGGACCAACCAAACATCCACGAGCATCAAGACGGCGAAGAGGCTTTGGAAGTTTCAGCGCATCTGGCGGACATGGTAGACGAAGATACCCCGAGTTCCCACAAGGATGAAGACATGCCACAACTCAATGAAGTAAATGAACCGACTGAATCCCAGCAATCAACGAGTCAGCAAGACTTGGTGGAAGCTGTTACTACAGCTCAGACCGTGATGATCGACGGAATTACCGATATCAAGCTCGATATTGCAGCAGAAGCCCGCGATGCGCCTCCAACGAGGTCGATTGACATCGTGAAGTGTACGGATGGAGCGTTCCGTCGTCTGCTGATCGCTCATTCAGCAAAATTGCAAGAACACCTAGGTGAATTGGCAACCGAGGAGATCTGGAGCCAGCGCAAGAACCTGATCCACGAATACAAGCTAAAGCGTGATGTTTGCATAAAGGTGAAGGATCAAGGTGATCTGTCGCTTGAAGACGCGTGGGCTAAAGTCGAACCTTGTGGTGAATTTGGAGCGCTCATCGAATTTGCTGTTGGTCTCGCAAGTATTGCTCCAGGAAACCATACTGTGGCAGGGGATTTCAGTACGCTAAACCGAGTAGCTGGTCCACAGCGAGGACGACTGAGCACACACGCTGTTGAAGGAGAACTGCAAGCGCGTCAATACTTCGAAGTCATGGAGCTGGCGGACAGATTGGAGTCAAGCAAGAAGGTTATAGCACAACAGTGAGTTCCTGATCGAACAGAGCGTGCGTAGGCTAACCTCACTTACATTTCCATGCGTAAGCTAGTGCCCTTTAGGGTTTTCTGGCAATTCAATACATTTCCTGTGCAATGCCCCTTTGAAGTTTCCCAACTCTGCCCATTTTACATCAAATCCCAGCGACTTTCAAAATGCCCCGTTTGAGCATGCCTGGTAATGTATTTGTGTGTGGTTTATTGGAGCTGACAGCACCAATGTCTAACTACCTTGTGAAAGGTGTACATCCACTGCTCTCTTAAGCGGCCACGAGGTTGTCAATCGCTGCCACAGGCTTAGCGGCAACAAAAATCGACGAGGAGCTGTCGCTGCCTTCGTCAGACTCGGCACTGTCGCTGCCCTCCACCTCGAAGAGGAAGCGTTCGCCATCGACGCTGTCACTCCCTTCGACACTGCTGTCGGTGCTCTCGCTGCCCTCCACCTCCTCGAGGAAGCGCTTTCCGTCGGTGCTCTCGCTGCCTTCGACATCGCTTCCCTCAGTGCTCTCGCTACCCTCAACTTCCGACAAGAAGCGAGCCACGTGAACAACATCGTCGACGCTGTCGCTGCCGTCACTGCCCTCGCTGCCGTCGGTGCTTTCGCTTCCCTCGACCTCCTTCAGGAAGCGGTCGCTGTCGGTACTCTCGCTACCTTCGACATCACTGCCGTCAGCGCTCTCGCTTCCTTTGACTTCCAAAGGAAGCGGTCGCCATCGACGCTGTCGCTGCCTTCAACATCGCTGCCCTCGGTGCTCTCGCTACCCTCAACCTCCTGCAGGAAGCGAGACACGTGAGCAGCATTGTCGACGCTGTCGCTGCCGTCACTGCCTTCGCTGCCCTCAGTGCTCTCGCTTCCTTTAACCTCCAGCAGAAAGCGGTCGCTGTCGGTGCTCTCACTGCTTTCGACGTCACTGCCGTCAGTACTCTCACTGCTCTCCGCTTCCGCGAGGAATCGGGTCACGTCGACGCCGTCGTGGCCTTCGCTGCCGCTGCTCTCACTACCCTCGAAGCTGTCGCTGCCTTCCACTTCGAACAAGAAGCGGTCGACGTCGGTGCTGGCATCAGTGCTGGCACTGTCGCTGGCGTCGGCACTGGCATCGAGCGAGTCCAGCAGGAAACGGGCTTCCGCCGATCGGAGGCTGGCGGCGTTGACAGTGTCGAAGTTGGAGACCGCCACGGCGACGGCGGCGGTGAAGCTGAGGATGACGTTCAACTTGGTCATGGTGGTGGGTGGCGGTGGTGGTCGCTGGAGGTGGTGGTGGTGCTAGTCTGTGGGGAGATTGAAAAGTGAGCAGCTCGAAGCAGGGTGTTAAGCCAGCTCACTGATGGAGCTCACATGAGCTCGTGCCTCGACACTTTCCGTTCAAAGGGATCTGCGATGTGTCATTTGTTGAAGATATTGTTGGCCATAACGTCTTGCTTGACCAGCCAAAAGTAGATTGGGATTGTGGAGTGGCCATTCTTACACGGATGGATTGCAGAGGCGGAACTCGAGCGGGTAATGGCCTTTGAACCACGATAAGAACTCGCCATGACATTAGACTGCATTCTAGCAAGTCCTAGGAACTGTATCCTTCAGTTCGTTGACGGTGAAGGAACAGCACAACATGAAAATGTCCATGCGCTGCGGCGTTGTCCATCGCATTAGCGTCCGTGCAGCTCTCATTGCGATTCCAATGGAGCCACTGCACTACTTCTAGGTAACCGCCTTTCGCCGCACCATCCATAGCCTTGGTCGTGCAACCTTCATGTCGGTTGATATGCAACCACTGCACGATCTCCAAATGTCCGTTGCTTGCCGCCTCACCCACTGCGTTTGTCGTGCACCCTTCAGGCCGATCCACATGGAGCCATTGGACCATAGAGAGATGGCCATTGCGCGCAGCGTGATCCATCGCTCGGAACGTGCAACCTTCGAGTCGAAACGCATGGAGCCACTCAACGACTGTCATGTGATTGTGTTCTGCAGCGCGATCCATCGCTGCTGTTGTGCACTTTTCACCGCGTTGATGCAGCCACTGCATCATTGCTAAGTGGCCTCCTCTACCAGCACCATCCATCCCACTCGTCGTGAATTCCTCGTCAGTGTTTTGATCCAGCCACTGCACAACCTCAAGAGACCCACCCGGAGCTGCCAGATCCATCACGCGACTTGTACACCCCTCGGATCGATTCGCAAGTAGCCACTTGACCACGTCTAGATGGCCATTTCTCGCTGCTTCGCCCATTACTTGAAATACGCAGGGTCCGAGATAGTGAACATTGTCGTGGAGCCATCACGATCTCTAATCGACCAGTTCTCGCTGCGACCAGGAATGCATCGTCCACATTGCAATTTGCTCTGTAATGCGCGTAGAGCCACTTCATCAACAGCAGCTGGCCTCCAGCAGCAGCATAATTCAGTACACGTGGGTCAGAGGGATAACCAGTAAAGAAAGTATCTATATCGTCGCCGCCGTTGAGAAGCCACTCGATCACTGCAACGTGTCCCCCTTGTGCAGCCAGGTCTAACGCAGTAGGTCTTCGTTTTGCGGTTTTGTCTTCTCTTGTAGAGCTGTATACTACCTCCTCATCGAAACCTTCAAACCTGTGGATCTCGGCGCGACACCACTGCACTGCTGAAAGGTTCCCATGTCGAGCCGCCGCAGCACACCAGCTTAGCATCGCTCTTACGGTGGGGACTTCACCGGATTCCAGTCGAAGGTGGTGCAGCCACAGCGCCGTCCCCGGTTTGTTAGCGCGGATCGCCTTATCCACATCTCTGCTGCTCGGAGATAGGGTCCACCCTTGCTGTTGCAGCCACTGCAATATCCCTAGCCGTCCATGACTAGCAGCTTCGCTCACAGCACGCGCAGAAAGTTGGCAGCTTTGAAAATACCCCGCTAGCCACCGTACGAGCTCGAAATCTCCGGCAGCTACCGCTTCCGGCATCCCCGTCGAGAACTGCCACTGTCGGTACATTGGCTCTCTCCGCAAACGGGCCGCAGGCTCACAGCCGTCTCTAGCCAGGATTCGCTTGACAAGACGCAGCGACGGGATCCTGCACGCTCGAGCGAACGAAATCCGCTGGGAAGCGACGAGAAAGTCGTCAATCCGTCGAGCCACACGCATCAAACTGGGAATACCGCGACACACCACACCCACGCTGCTTAGCAGCTGCACTCCAGGCTCCTTATCTTCCTCTGCTGCCATAATCGTCAATGAACACCAGCTTGCATCGACGCCCCACCGTCTCGCATCATCAGCGCCAAGCCATCGAGCCAGCACTAGCAAACAGTGGCCACCGAGAGTGATCGCTGGAAGCAGCTCCAAGCGCCGCGCCTTTGTCGATGGGTGGAGAAGAGAAGACCGACGCGGAAGAGGATACTGGTTGCTAGCCGCCAGAATATGGATCCATCCGTCCATGGCTAGCAGCAACGAACGCCGTAGGGCTTCCTGGGCATGGTAGCGAGCGACGATGCCCCCATCCGAGCCGCGCTCCTGTTCTGGTCGGCAGCGCTAGCCGTCCATTTCCCAGCCGTCAACATGCCGCTGCTTGGTGATCCCGTCATATTTCCGACCTTCGCCTCATTGGTTGAAATTCGACAATAAATCCCACGCTACTCATCCTGTCCTTTTGCTGCACACAAACCTTCAACAATCCATATTTAACCACAGGATTTATCCAACGTCAGTCGTCAATTCTCCGTCTCGTGCGCAGATGACTGCAGCGACTGTCGTGCCTCGGGACGTCGTCGTGCGTCCCATCCGCCCCAAGCCGCGCCCGCTTCACTGTCTGCAACCTCTCGCCTGCGTCTCCGCTGCTCTACAAAGTCACACCGACGTCTCTGCGCTGCCGCACGTGCTGTCGTGTATTAGCGACTATTTGGACTTCTCCACGCGCTTTTCAGTCGCTTCCGCGTGCTCCAGACGCGTCCACGAGGCGCCGCTGCATCTCCTCAATCGACTCTGCACGAGGCAATGCGCCGTGTCTACTGACAACCTCCAGAAAGAGGTTAACCAAGACGATTGCTACCGTCAATGGTCATTTGCAAGAGGGTTAACCAGCGCCGCCAAGAGAGGGGATTTGACGATCATCAAGTGGCTCTGCAATGAGTTCTATCCTCAAGGAGAGTAACAGACGCAGTGCAAGTGGCAGCTCAAGCTGGCCAGCTCAGAGTGCTGCAGTGGCTCTACGACAACCACCAGAACGTGTTTTGGGGTGGCAATGAGCTGCGACTTGCAGCACAGAGCGACCGCGTCAAAGTAGTGCAGTGGTTGTACAACCACACAGCTCCACCACTTGTAGGGACCAATGCTATGGAGTGGGCGGCAGGAAACGGCAACTTGGTGCTGGTCAAGTGGCTGCATCAGCAGAGAGGACAGTGGTCGGGGTATGGGGCCGGAGAAGCGGCGGCTCATGGCCACTTGGACGTGTACAAGTACATGATCAAAGGCCACTATGTATTCCGAGCCAGCGATGTAGACGAAGCTGCAGCTAACGGACATTTAGACACACTGAAGAAGTTGACACGGAAGAGTCCGGGGCTGGTGACGACGAGGACTACGACCGCTGCAGCGGCGAATGGCCAGCTGCATGTTGCTAAATGGCTGCACAGAAAGAGATTTGATGGCAAAGTAGTGCTGTGGGCGACTGTGGCGATGGACAAGGCAGCGACCAATGGCCATTTGGAGATGGTCAAGTGGCTGCACCAAAATCGCAACCAGGAGTCCTGGAAGGCGTGTACACGCGAAGCTATGGACGGAGCTGCACGTAATGGACACTTTCAGGTGTTGAAGTGGCTCCATGAGCATCGCCATGAAGGTTGCACGACCCGAGCGATGGATGGAGCTGCGGCCAATGGCCATCTAAAGATTGTGCAGTGGCTGCATGAGAATCGGTCGGAAGGCTGCACTCAAGAAGCGATGAATGGCGCTGCGGTAGCTGATCAGTTGGCAACGTTGCGTTGGCTGCACCACTACAGACAAGAAGGCTGTGGAACCATCGCTATGGACGAAGCTGCTGGTGCCGGGCACCTGCGAGTTGTGCGGTGGCTCCACATCCAGCGGCGTGAAGGCGGCACGACCAATGCAATGGACAACGCAGCTGCAAATGGCCACTTAGAAGTGGTCAAGTGGCTGCATGAGAATCGACGAGAGGGATGTACTCAAAACGCCATGGACCGAGCTGCTGCGGGTGGCCACCTAGAGACTATAAAGTGGCTCCAGGCGAATCGGTTCGAAGGCTGTACATCAGCAGCTATGGACAACGCTGCAGCGGGGGTTGGTTGTCGACGGTCCGTTGGCTAGATAAGCATAGGATTGAAGGATGCACTGCTCGAGCAATGGACGAAGCTGCAGAGGGAGGTCACTTTGAAGTGATGCTGTTTCTGTTTAACAATCGTTCGGAAGGATGCACGTGGCGAGCAGCAGAGAACGCGACGCGCTCGGGTCATTTGGAGATCGCGCAGTGGCTGCTAGCTCACTACCCAGAGAAATTCGACCGCAACCGAGTGATCGCCGCTGCCGACAGAGATGACTTGTATATGATGGAGTGGCTGCACAGCCTCAACATGTGGCATTAAAATGTTGACGAATGCCAACGAAGTGTACGGCCGTCAGGAGCGTTAAGTTGCGGGGGATACAACAAGAAGGACGGCCTAAAGCTCAAAATGAGTTTTTTTTCCTGCGTACTACATTGTAAGTTTTGACGAAATAAAACTAAGATACCTGTGAATGTAATGAATATCCGCACAGTTTGCAAGTCTTTAGTTCCAATCGTGGTTAGTCGCTGGCCTCGTGCTTCTCAAACAAACAGAAAACAATTCACATTTCATTACCAACTACTTCATCAATTACCAAAAGTCTGCAAAGCGTACCGACGACAAAGCTCCCGGGAAGGAGCGAATTTCTCTGGGAATGTCTGTCGAAGCCACTCGGCTACTCGGAACTGTCCATTAGCGATCGCATCTCCCATTGCAACTCGACTGCATCCTTCAGAACGATGCGACTGTAACCATTGAGCAATCTCAAGAAACCCGCTCTTCGCTGCTGCGTCCATTGCAAACTCGGTGCAGCCTTCTGCTCGGTTGTCATGCAACCACTTTACCGTCTCCAAGTGACCATTTCCAGCAGCCATATCCATTGCGTCGGTCGTGCAACCTTCAGAGCGATGTTCATGTAGAAACTTCACCACGTGCAGATGGCCATTTCCAGCCGCGCGGTTCATCGCCTGCTTCGTGCACCAGGCGTGCTGCTCATGCAGCCACATGATCATCTCCAAGTGGCCATTCACTGCAGCGTTGTCCATGCGAATGTCCATCGGAATCACACTGTCCGGGAACGTCTTTTCATCCACTGGACTGCTTCTAACAACCCGTGGTCCACTGCTCGCATAACCCCTTCGTACGTCAACTGGTCTCCTCTCTCGATATGCAGCCACTCCATCATCTCCAGATCTCCATGTCTGGCAGCCTCGTCGATCAAAAAGTATCATCACTCGGTGGCGACGTATGTTCGTTCAAGAATTTAGCCACCTCCAAGTGGTTGTTGGCCACCGCGTAGTACATCTCGTCGCCGCCCCAGTACACGTGGTCGTGGTGGTCAAACAGCCACTGCAGCACCGACAGGTGGCCGTTCTTGGCCGCTTCGGCCACCACTTCCGACCCGACTTTGCCATTCGGGAACCGTCGAACTAGCCACTTCACGACGTCAACATACCCCAACGACGCAGCCTTCAGTACACAGCTATTGAACTCCTTTACCGTTGCATCTTTATCTTTACCGGCGGGTTTGGACCGAGCAGCGATGCGTTCGAGAAGTCGCACTGATCCGAACGTGCAGGCGTCGAGGATGGTCCAGCCTTTCGAGGGGTCCAGAAACTCGTCCAGAGCGAGCTCGACGTGGTGCAGCGCTGTGATTGTAGAATGGGAACGACAAACCACCGTCACTGCGGTCAATAGTGAGTTGGGGTCCAGGTTGTAGCATGCCATGGCAACAACGCGCTTCTTGTCCGATCGACTACTGAGGCCGATTGCGGGCGTCTGAAAAACACCACGCGCGACACGCGTGGGTTTAGCCAATCAGGGCGAGGTTGGCTCTCTTCATCTTGAAGCCGTTCATTGTTGAAGCGAAGTTACTGTTGATCTACTTGGCAATCTATCTCGTCTTGTACATGACAAACTCATCAATGATCGACTTGTCAGCGCTCGAAATGAACGCCCACAAGAGCATCGTGCGATTTGCCTCCAAAGTCGAATATCCGTAGTGCGAGTAGTCCGCCGCAGCATTCCACGGCGCAGTGCCGCTAGGTAAGTCTGACAGGTCTTCCACGCTGCCTGCTGCACCCGTCAAGATGTAGACCGGTGCCTGCGCATTATCGTACGTCTTGTTGTCGTCGGACACACCGTCCATCACAGCTTTGTTGTTTGCGATCGGGACCTGGCGTTCATAGTAGTGCAGATGTCCCGTGAGCACCACGTCCACCTTGTACTTGATGAAGAGAGCCTCGAACGCCGACTGAACGTAGGCGTTCTGGTCGGTGGGCACGCCGCTGTCGTCGCACCCCGCCACGTTGTAAAGCGGTCGGTGCATTCCGACGATGATCCATGGCACGTTGTCGCGATTGGCATCGGCTTTTGCGAGGTCCGACTCGACCCAGCTCAATTGATCGCCAAAGTTGCCGTTCTTAACAGAAAACGTGAACTCGTTGGTGGGGGCGCCAGGATAATCAGTCTCGGAAGAGAGCGACGTAAAGTGAATCGGTCCATGGTCGAACGAGTGCCACATGTTGAGGACTCCACCACTTTCTTCGAACGGCATCTTAAATCGCGTATTATAGGCTGTGTAGTTTCAAGAGCTTGCTTTTTTTCTTCGATACCACGCACGCGGGAGAATGGCATTCCGCCTCGTGATTCCCCACCAGCACCATGTACGGGATTTTACTCATCACCGGCATCAACGAGTTCATCCACTTGTTGTAGACCTCCTCGTAGAAGAACCCGGTTGCCTGCGACCACACCATAAAATCGTCGTCAGCGTACGAAATGTCTCCAAGGTGGTAGATTAGATCCACATCGTCCGGCGACAGCTTGTTCAGGTACGAGATTGTATCGACCGAGTTTTCGCCGTCGCCGAGATCTCCGTAGATAACGACATTGAACGTGCTGTCATCCGTGGCTGGACGCGCCGTGATGAACGAGTAGACGTCGCTCGTGTACTTTTCGTCGCCTTTGCTGCCCACCTTGTAGAAGTATTTAGTGCGAGGTGAAAGCCCCGATACCGTGGCATGGTGATGAAGCAAGTTGTAGGACTTGTCGTGGTAGTAGCTCACGCTGGACACCGGCGTGTCAACCAACTCAATGTGTCCTCAGACTCGCCCACCCACACGGCGCTGTCGGTCACGTCCTCGAACGTCGCCCATGACACGGTCATTCCCGTCCCGGCCTTCTTCCCAGCAAACGCGAGGTGAATTTGCTGCGAATAAGAGTTGACGCCGTCCTTGACTCGGCACGACTGGTTGAAATTGAGGTCGCCGATGGTGAAATCGAACTCGCACAGACTCGTGGGCTCGCAGACGTGCAGCCCCTTGTTCCAATAGCAAGTATTGTCGTCCACAATGACGTTGGCGGTGACGAGCCCACCAAAGAGCGCCAGCAAACCCAGCACGAACGAATTCATAGCTAACTGTGTTTTAAGCTGGTTAAAGCGAGAGTGCCAGCTCGAGAACGATGTGAGGTCCGTGTATTTATCCCTGGGACTTGTATATGGTAAAACGCATGTGACACAATCACTCGGCGGAGTAATGTGTGCACATCTTCTTTGGCATCAATTGAGAGGGATTTCCCCAGCAAGTGAACTTCCCGTCTAGGCATTTTTGCTAGTATTTTTGCTTGTACGTGACAAACTAGTAGGTCTCATCGTCCCACCCCTCCTTCTTGATCGTGCAGAACACACGACGGAGAACAGGAGGCGCAGCAAATGTAAGATCTTGGGCAGCACATGCTGATCCAGGTGACACAGCACACGTTGAGCACGCTGCCGCTTGGTCGCCCGTTTCGGCGATTTGCTGTTGTTCTGTTGTGCTTGCTGCGTGTAAAACACGCTCAGAAAAGCGATTTTGGTCTCGATCGGAGGCTTGAGAGACCGCGCGATTGGCTTTAGGTCGTACTTGCTGATATTGCTGGCGAGTTTTGGATACTTCGATGGTAGCACCACGTCAACAAACTCCAATGTTGAATTCACTTCCAGCATAGCCAAAAACACCTTCAAGCTCGTCTCAACGTGAGATTGGCAGTGCCTTCCTGACATACTATCCCAGCTCATCCATCCGTCGGCCAAACGGATACGCAGCCATCGAACACACTTCGTAAAGGGATTGTCTCGATCGGATCGCAGCTCGGTAAGTTCTGACATTTGTTGATTCGATGGAAGTGGTTCCTTTCTACCACTAAGGTGCATCTTCACATCCGCCAAGTAGATTTTGAACGATAGCTCTACCAGCTTGGGACAGCTTTGTAGTATCGATTTAATGTCTAAACCTTCCTCCATTCCGTCGAGAGTCAGAAACTTCAGTGAAGGTCCAACAACCACAATGAAGTTGGGAAGACCGCTCGAATCATACGCTTCGTCACTCGAAAATATAATTGTAAATGACTCTAGACCCAGATTCTGAGTGGAGACCTGCGTTGACTGAGTAAATATCAAGTTTGGTCGCTGAACGTGGCAACGACCGTAGCCAGCGATCAGCACGTTCACCCAATTGCTTTTACCATCGTCACTAAACGTACGAACACCACACAGAGGCCACTCGAATTGCAGCGGCTCAGAGCTCTCGATCGGTATGAATACACCTGGTAATGTGAAATTGCCTCGAGGCGATTCCGCCAATGACGGCTGATCGGTTCGCTATATTAAGCAGCGAACTATTGGGATGTGACCACGTTCAGTCGCACGATACATGGCACTATAAAGGTGACGTCTGTCGATGCGGTGATATGCCATCAATGACCCCACAAACTCGTCGTCTCCAACTGCTGCTGCCTCCACCACAGTTTATCTAACGATCTGCATCACTTTGAGGCTTTCGGGAGCGGTATTCAACAGATAAATAGCATTGCTCTGGCCAGCTTTATTCAAATCCACTTGATCCCACTGAATGCCCCCACACACACACTTTTTCGTCGTTTAGTAGCAATTCCAACACCCATCGATAACCACAACTATGACTTCGTTCAGCACTACTCTAAACACTGGGCAGCAGCTCAAGAATGTTTTCATCAGCCGCTGAGCGCTGCGAAGGAGTCGGAGCTGGCTAGGCAGGGCAATTAAAAGTACTTCCAACAGTTTATCAAGCTACGTAATGCTCTGTCGAACGTACCAAAAGTCAAATCTTTCCAGAAGACCGTCAGTGAACGGCTAGGCCAACTTTTTAGTTATATTCCAAGAGCAGCGTGCAGGTCCGTCCAATTGCTCTGAGTGTTTTCTTTAATCCATTGCGGTGTCGTGGCTGGAGCCTGTCGGATTGCGTTGCAGATATTTCGTCGCGCATTTTCTTCTTCGAAATGCGTGTGGTCTAGAATCTACAACACGACTCGCGAACGGTAGGAACCTTCTACCCATTCATCGGCCAACACGAAACGGACCATGAACGCTTGATTGCTTTCAGATATGAACCGAGTCGCTTCCATCAGCATGCCTTCCATCACAATGTTAAAACCGGTGTTCTTATCCAGCTGCGGCCCATGCTCGACCAGCCAACTCGTTAATGGAACTGAATAGTCGGCAGCGAGCTTGAGCTGGTCCATGTATCTCTCGTCGTCTAATCTGCTGACTAAATCGCCAACCAAACCGTGGTGGCCTCGCCGCAACGCATTTCCTAAGATGCACGAAACAACGCAGTGGCTGCCTCTATCATACTGACGGAACCAGTCGAAAGCGTCCGATATCTCACGCCTTGCCTCCACTTGCTCGATTTTCGGTTTGGTGCGACTCATTTTGCTTAGCCTTTCGTTAACCCATTTGCACGCGACCTTGTCTGGCAAAATTTCAACCATTTTCACCGTCTTTGGTACCTAGTAGATCAGAAACTTGACCACTTCTAAATGACCTTGATCAGCAGCATATGATGAACGAGTTGACTTCGGAAGTCGCTGTTGTCATAGAGAAAGTAAACCACTTGCAAATGTCCATTCCACGCAGCTTCGACCATTCCTGATTCAGGAAACATCTCCGTTCGATGCGTGACCAGCCAGCGGACAACGTCAAGATGGCCATTGCAAGCAGCATTATCGATTGCTTCCGACGTGCAGCCTTCGGATCGATTTTCATGCAGCCATTTGACGACTCGGAGGTGGCCTCTTTCAGCTGCCGAGCCCATCGCTCTGGTCGTGCAGCCTCCCACTCAGTTTTCATCGAGCCACTGAACCAAAGCCAAATTCCCAGACAAGGCTGCAGTGTCTATCACGTTTGTCGGGCATTCCCGCCACAAAGTGCATACAGCCATTTCACCACATCGAGTCTCCCGTGCAAAGCTGCATCGTGGATTGCAGAATGCATGCTTTCTGCTGTGAAAAGGTGTCGAAAATGGTCATGGAGCCACTTCGTCGATCCCAAACCGCTCCAACCACAAGCCATATTCGCACCCTTCCGTGCAGGTCTGAACACGGCGATCAAAGAGCCCTTGGGCAAGATCAATATGGCCACGATGCAAAGCTCCCGACAACACCTCCCGAGTCAATCCGATGGCACACTCCTCATGTAGAAATTGAATGACGTCCAAATGCTGGTTGCGTACAGCTAAGTACATTGTGGATGAAGAATACTGTCCTATCCCAGCAGAATACAACCACTTCATACCGTCCAGCCAACCAAACGCTGCAGCAATGTCCATCAGGCCGGAGACTTCACGTTGCCATGGACCATGGTCGTCTAGACGGGGAGCTAGAATCCACTGCAAAACATGAATATGACCGCTTTTTACAGCAGCCTGAATTGCTAGCCTCCAGTCCGGCACCGTCCACTTCAAGTAATGTTCGAGAGCATCGATCGAATCCCCACGCTCGCAGGCTGTAGTGAAAGCTCGATCGTCCATGCACTCGTCCAGGTATCGGTCGACGACGTCGACCACGTGGAGTAGAAATTCTCCGCGAACTGGGAGACATTCTTGACTCATGAAGCGTGTGGTGCGTAGTGGCCTCATCTTCACAATTCCCGTGCTGCAAAACGAAAACTATTACGAATAAGGATTAGATGGGTTCGACCGGGAAGACTTCATCCAATGAAAAGGCCTTCGAACTCTATTGTCTTTGCGAGTTCCAATCTTCCAGCGCAGTCATCACATCGGTGCGACCGTTCTCTTTTGCACACATTTGCGCAGTTTCGCCGGCCTTATTCACCAAACCATACGATGCCCCGCTCTGAAGAAGCAATCGAACGGTATCAACACGACCACGCAAAGCCGCTTGAATGAGAGCAGTGTTACCGTCATTGTCCTGCAAGTCCACCTTAGCGCCACGTGCGATGAGAATTTCGACCGTTTCTGTGTGGCCGCAATAGCTTGCATTCAACAGCGCAGACCATCCATTCTGGTCACACAGATTGATATTAGCTCCTCGATCCAGCAGTAACTCCACTATTGCCGTGTACCCAAACACTGCTGCAGTTGTCAGTGGTGTGTTTCCATCGCGATCAGGAAGATGAACAGCCTCGGTGGTTTTCAGCAACTCCTCGACCCGTTTGAAAGCACCCTGCTCGCAAGCAATTCGCAATGCTGTGTCTCCGTTCCGACGCTTTTGATCGATACTTGTGCTTACAGAATTAGAGGCTGCGTTCGCCGGAGAAGTACTAGTATCAAATAGAAAGAAATCGTCAGTCCTCCCATTCGTTATATGCCAAGCTCGCTCGTAAATGAGCTGCACGAGCTCCGTAAAGCCACTGAAAGAGGCCACAAGTAACGGTGGCCATCCCATAAAGTCTCCACGCAAACTCAAATCGGCCCCGTTATCCAAAAGAATCCGAACAACCTCGAGTCTTCTGTGCCAGACGGCAGTGATCAACGCAGTGCTCCCACTCGGTAATCGTTGGTCGAGGCGAGCTCCGTTGTTGAATAAATGCTGGACGATGTCGGAATGCCCCATCTGAGCCGCCGTGATCAACGGGGTGTATCCTTCTTCGTCAGCGAGTTCGATATCTGCGCCGCTCTTGATCAGGGTTATTGCAGCTGCGAATTGACCATGCTCACAAGCAATATTTAAAGCCGTAGCTCCATTAGGAAGCTGTTTGTTGATGCGTGCTCCACACTGCAGCAAAACATCTATCACGGAAGCATGACCTCGCTCCGCCGCCCACATTAGAGCCGTCCATCCATTCTTATTTGTTAGATTAGGCTGAGCACCATTATCGCATAGAATTTTCACAACGTCTGCGTGCCCATTCTTAGAAGCCATCACCAATGGCATCCATCCACTGTTATTTGCCAAGTCAACAGAAGCACCGCTTTCAATGAGAACTCGAGCAGCGTTAACGTGGCCAAAGTCGCAGGCAAAGTACAGGCTAGTACATCCATCAGGATTTTGCTTGTCGATTGTAGCTCCAAGCCCAATTAGCGATGCCACCACATCTGAATGTCCATTACGAGAAGCAATCATCAGTGGCGTCCACCCATCGTTATCTGCCAAGTCGATTGAAGCACCGTTCTCAATGAGAACTCGAGCAACGTCAACGTGGCCAAACTCGCAGGCAAAGTACAGGCTAGTACATCCATCAGGATTTTGCTTGTCGATTGTAGCTCCAAGCTGAATTAACAACGCCACCACATCTGAATGTCCATTCCGAGAAGCAGACATAAGTGGCGTCCACCCATTGTTATCTGGCAAGTCGATCGAAGCACCGCTTTCAATGAGAACTCGAGCAGTGTCAACGTGGCCAAACGTGCAAGATAAGAACAGATTAGTACTTCCACCAGGATTTTGCTTGTCGATTGTAGCTCCAAGTCCAATGAGCAATGCCACCATGTCCGAATGTCCATTACGAGAAGCGATCATGAGCGGCGTCCACCCATCGTTATCTGCCAAGTCGATCGAAGCACCGCTTTCAATGAGAACCCGTGCAGCGTTAACGTGGCCAAAGTCGCAGGCAAAGTACAGGCTAGTACATCCATCAGGATTTTGCTTGTCGATTGTAGCTCCAAGCCCAATTAGCGATGCCACCACATCTGAATGTCCATTCCGAGAAGCAGACATAAGCGGCGTCCACCCATTGTTAGTTCTCAAGTCGATCGAAGCACCGTTCTCAATGAGAACCCGAGCAGCGTCGCCGTGGCCAAGCTGGCAAGCAAAATACAGGCTAGTACTTCCATCGGAGAGTTGCTTGTCAATGGTAGCTCCAAGACCAATCAGCAACTCCACAACATCGGAGTGTCCATTATAAGAAGCAAACATCAGTGGCGTAATTCCTTTGTTATCTGCCAAGTCGATAGAAGCACCGTTCTCAATGAGAACTCGAGCAGCGTTAGCGTGGCCAAACTCGCACGCTAAATACAGGCTAGTACTTCCATCAGGATGTTGCTTGTCGATTGTAGCTCCAAGCTGAATTAACAACGCCACCACATCTGAATGTCCATTCCGAGAAGCAGACATAAGTGGCGTCCACCCATTGTTAGTTCTCAAGTCGATCGAAGCACCGTTTTGAATGAGAACTCGAGCAGCGTCAACGTGGCCAAACTCGCACGCAAAATACAGACTAGTACTTCCATCAAGATTTTGCTTGTCGATTGTAGCTCCAAGCTGAATTAACAACGCCACCACATCTGAATGTCCATTCCGAGAAGCAGACATAAGTGGCGTCCACCCATTGTTATCTGGCAAGTCGATCGAAGCACCGCTTTCAATGAGAACTCGAGCAGTGTCAACGTGGCCAAACGTGCAAGATAAGAACAGATTAGTACTTCCACCAGGATTTTGCTTGTCGATTGTAGCTCCAAGTCCAATGAGCAATGCCACCATGTCCGAATGTCCATTACGAGAAGCGATCATGAGCGGCGTCCACCCATCGTTATCTGCCAAGTCGATCGAAGCACCGCTTTCAATGAGAACCCGTGCAGCGTTAACGTGGCCAAAGTCGCAGGCAAAGTACAGGCTAGTACATCCATCAGGATTTTGCTTGTCGATTGTAGCTCCAAGCCCAATTAGCGATGCCACCACATCTGAATGTCCATTCCGAGAAGCAGACATAAGCGGCGTCCACCCATTGTTAGTTCTCAAGTCGATCGAAGCACCGTTCTCAATGAGAACCCGAGCAGCGTCGCCGTGGCCAAGCTGGCAAGCAAAATACAGGCTAGTACTTCCATCGGAGAGTTGCTTGTCAATGGTAGCTCCAAGACCAATCAGCAACTCCACAACATCGGAGTGTCCATTATAAGAAGCAAACATCAGTGGCGTAATTCCTTTGTTATCTGCCAAGTCGATAGAAGCACCGTTCTCAATGAGAACTCGAGCAGCGTTAGCGTGGCCAAACTCGCACGCTAAATACAGGCTAGTACTTCCATCAGGATGTTGCTTGTCGATTGTAGCTCCAAGCTGAATTAACAACGCCACCACATCTGAATGTCCATTCCGAGAAGCAGACATAAGTGGCGTCCACCCATTGTTAGTTCTCAAGTCGATCGAAGCACCGTTTTGAATGAGAACTCGAGCAGCGTCAACGTGGCCAAACTCGCACGCAAAATACAGACTAGTACTTCCATCAAGATTTTGCTTGTCGATTGTAGCTCCAAGCCCAATTAGCGACACCACCATGTCCGAATGTCCAAAACGAGAAGCGACCATGAGTGGTGTAAATCCATCGTTCGCTTCCAAGTCGATGGAAGCATCGCTTTCAATCAGAACCCGAGCAGCGTCAACGTGGCCAAACTCGCACGCAAAGTACACGCTAGTACTTCCATCGGAGTGTTGCTTGTCGACTGTAGCTCCAAGACCAATCAGCAATACCACAACACCGGAGTGTCCATTCCGAGAAGCAGACATGAGCGGCGTCCACCCATCGTTATCTGCCAAGTCGATACCAGCGCTGTTCTCAACGAGCACCCGAGCAGCGTCAAAGTGGCCGTTGAAGGACGCTCTGCAGAGAGCCGTCTCACCAGTAGCTTGCCGTTTGTCGACGTAGGCTCCGTGCTGCAGCAGTAGCGATACCACAGTTACGTGACCGTTCTCCGCCGCAGCTATGAGTGGCGTCCTGCCAGTCTCTGTGTCTGCAGCCTCCACATCCACGCCTTCCCTGTCGAGCAACTCTCGAACCGCCTCCACGTCGCCTGTTTTGCAGGCGTCTCGAAGTCGCAGTTCCGCATCGACGGCCCCTCCCAATGAGCTCATGCTGGAAGCAAGCTTAGGTCAAATCAGCTCATCCATTTGCATCCCGCCAGAACTGTATACACGGTCAGTGCACATATTTCCGGATGCAATATTTACGAATTAGCCCCGGTGCACTAGAACGTATACACAAATCCGGAAGTTTCACAGAGCAAGTTGGCCACTTCGTCGTCGTGGACGTCGTGCTGCTCCGCTTTTCTGCCGTCGACCACCTCGACAAGGTCGACATGGTGACAACGTCGCATCTGGACAAATTGCGTGTCCAGTGACCCAGCTCTGTCCTCCACCAGCCCTGTTCGTATCGAGGTTCGACGCCTGCCTTGAACGCTGCAATAAGTAGCACTTTGAAACGGGGCTGATGCTCTGCATTCTTCACGGAGCGGTGCTAAAAGCAACCAACGCTAAAAACAACCAAGGTGCTGGATATCATGCCGTGTGGTCATGGTCATTTTGACGCCAAATTGCCTGTCACGTCAAGTTGAAGTGCAAGAGTGTTGGTCATTCCTTATACTTGCTGTTTGTATGCCCAGCTGCAACGACTGCTTCCACATCGCCGATCTTCGCTATTCTTCAATTTGCCATGGCGAACGCAAGTCCCGCAAGCCTCCAAGACAAGATGTCGACACAGTACGGACAGCAGCAAGTTCGAGACGCCGCCGAGAAGGGCGACCTGATCACTCTACGCCGTCTCTTGGACAGCCACGAGCCCGAGGACGAGGAGAACGTCGCCGCCTGCACGGGGCTCATGATGGCGAGCGCCCACGGCCACGTCGACGTCGTGGCCTTCCTGTTGGACAGCGGCGAGTCTGTCGACTGGACGGCCTTCAACGGATGGACGCCGCTCATGACTGCGTCCATGGCCAACCGAGTCACCGTGATGGAGCTCCTTCTAACCAGAGGAGCCAACGTCAACAAGCAGAGACCTGATGGGTATTCTGCTTTGACTCTCGCCAGTGAATTTGGCAAGGCAGAAGCAGTGCAGGTGCTGCTAAAATACAAAGCCAACATCAATTTGGCCAACGACGAAGGTTGGACGCCATTGATGGTGGCAGCTGAGCACGGCAACGACAAAGTGCTGCAGCAGTTGCTAAAGCAGAAGCCGAACGTGAATGCCAAACGCCCCAACAAATGCACGGCGCTCTATATCGCCAGTGAACATGGCCATATTGAAGCGGCTCGACTGCTGCTAGATGCAGGAGCAGACATGGACATGTCGGACCACAGAGGATGGTCGCCGCTCATGATCGCAGCACAAAACGGACACGCTACTGCGGTAGAGCTGCTGGTCCAAACAGGAGCAAACATCAACAAGACGGAGGTGGACGGAGTTAGCGCTCTCTTTGTTGCCTGTCAGATGAAACATCTGGAGGTTGTCAAGGTGCTTGTGCAGCACGGAGCAGCCGTCAACCAAGCCAACTCGTTGGGCTACACGCCTCTCATGACTGCTGCGAGGTTCAATCACGCTGGTATTACGAGGACCCTGCTAGAACACGGAGCAGAAGTCAACAAACAGACTACACGAGCGAGAACCTCGGCACTGTATACCACCTGCGAAACGGGGAGCCTGGACGCGGCCCGAGTTCTCCTTGAGTTCGGGGCCTGTGTCGAGTTGGTAGACTATGAGCACTGGACGCCGCTCATGATTGCGGCGTACAGGAACTTCCCAGACCTGGTGGTCTTGTTGCTGGAGAGAGGGGCAATGGTTGACAAGCAGATTCCTGATGGATCGGCGGCGTTGTACCTCGCGTGTGAGCGCGGCAACATCGAATCGATCCGCGTTCTTCTTGAGAACGGAGCGGCAGTGAATTTACAGACCGACGATGGTTCGACTCCGGCGGGGTTGCTCAGAGCAATCGCCATAATGCTGTGGTGGAACTGTTGGCTCAACACGGAGCTTCGCCACCTCCCCATTTCAAGTGTTCTTTGACGGGGTTCCGGTGAGTATTGAGGAAGTAATGAGAATGCCCTGTGCTATCGTAGTCGACGTTTTCATTCCAGTGAGTTATGAATAGGTTTTGTTGTTGTTGTTGTTGTTGTTGCTGCTGTTGTTGTTGTTGAGAAAATAGGTTAGCGCTGAAATGGCTAAGTTCAGCAAACACGACACACTCGGTACTTTCCTGGCGAAAATCTATACCGATAATACATAGCAATCCACAACTAGGGATGTTTACAGTTAAGAAGGGGGAAGACTAGTGTTCGTGGCATGGCAGTACAATCGGTTCGGCTCCAAGAAGGTACCTTCCGAGATGAGAAAGCTGGGGGAAGAACGATCACAAAAAGTGTGGGTATGATCCAAATGCCGACTACTATGAAAATCATGGGTTTTTGTCGATCGAAGCCAAGGACATCTCTACGTTCTGCCTCGACGCTGCGCTGCTCACGTCGTCGTCCGTGTTGGGGATCAGCTGGATGGCCAGAGCGATGGTGCCGATCTCCCAGCGCATCAGCGTCGTCACCATGTCTGCAGCGTTCCGGTGGGCGTCAAACGGAGACCCGTAGTTGTTTCGGCCCGACCATCGTCAAAAGTGAGTTTATTTACCTTAGCACCTATCGGTCACTGACAGGCTTCAACCTTCTCTCCATCAATCAGATCAGTACAAGCTGGTAGTTCCAGCATTGATTAACAAGTTGACTTCGGAAGTCGCGGTTGTCATAGAGAAAGTAAACCACTTGTAAATGTCCATTCCACGCAGCTTCGACCATTCCTGATTCAGGAAACATCTCCGTTCGATGCGTGACCAGCCAGCGGACAACGTCAAGATGGCCATTGCAAGCAGCATTATCGATTGCTTTCGACGTGCAGCCTTCGGATCGATTTTCATGCAGCCATTTGACGACTCGGAGGTGGCCTCTTTCAGCTGCCGAGCCCATCGCTCTGGTCGTGCAGCCTCCCACTCAGTTTTCATCGAGCCACTGAACCAAAGCCAAATTCCCAGACAAGGCTGCAGTGTCTATCACGTTTGTCGGGCATTCCCGCCACAAAGTGCATACAGCCATTTCACCACATCGAGTCTCCCGTGCAAAGCTGCATCGTGGATTGCAGAATGCATGATTTCTGCTGTGAAAAGGTGTCGAAAATGGTCATGGAGCCACTTCGTCGATTCCAAACCGCTCCAACCACAAGCCATATTCGCACCCTTCCGTGCAGGTCTGAACACGGCGATCAAAGAGCCCTTGGGCAAGATCAATATGGCCACGATGCAAAGCTCCCGACAACACCTCCCGAGTCAATCCGATGGCACACTCCTCATGTAGAAATTGAATGACGTCCAAATGCTGGTTGCGTACAGCTAAGTACATTGTGGATGAAGAATACTGTCCTATCCCAGCAGAATACAACCACTTCATACCGTCCAGCCGACCAAACGCTGCAGCAATGTCCATCAGGCCGGAGACTTCACGTTGCCATGGACCATGGTCGTCTAGACGGGGAGCTAGAATCCACTGCAAAACATGAATATGACCGCTTTTTACAGCAGCCTGAATTGCTAGCCTCCAGTCCGGCACCGTCCACTTCAAGTAATGTTCGAGAGCATCGATCGAATCCCCACGCTCGCAGGCTGTAGTGAAAGCTCGATCGTCCATGCACTCGTCCAGGTATCGGTCGACGACGTCGACCACGTGGAGTAGAAATTCTCCGCGAACTGGGAGACATTCTTGACTCATGAAGCGTGTGGTGCGTAGTGGCCTCATCTTCACAATTCCCGTGCTGCAAAACGAAAACTATTACGAATAAGGATTAGATGGGTTCGACCGGGAAGACTTCATCCAATGGAGGGGGGAAGTTGTGATCCGTGTTAATTAGACTTCTCGAAATGCGAAATGTACATTCACCTAGAATACATGATCATACGTTTGTCGTCGAGTAGATCGGTGGAGCTGTGAGAAGCCCCGAGTCATTGAGAAACCACGCGTCGTGGCGGACGGTAAAAATCCGAGGATGTGTTACCATGAAGCGGCGAAGACGAGTCGCAGGTGAAAACACCTGTAGACACCGTTGCAGTTCGAATTGCGTTGACGGAGAGGAAGATCGTAATAGTGCTCGGAAATGGGCACCAAATACAGCATAGACGCGAAAGCTGTTCTTGGAAGCTTCTGAGGGCTGATGGTTTTCAAATTGGTGTTTGTTGCGTGCTGTCCAGAGCACATAGAGAACAATGGTGCGCATGACCATCCAGAGTGTCGAAAAATGTTCAAACAGGTCCTTTTGGCAGATTGCCCAAATCGGTTCTTGGAGAGTGGTGACCATAGTCCAGGTCACCGGTCCGTCTAGGATCCCCTCCCAGTCCTGTGCGATCATCCTCCACAATGAAGATGCTCGTGCGCAGTCAAAGAAAAGGTGTCGATCCGTTTCAATGTCACTACAGCCGGGATATGCACAGGTCAGGTCTGACGAGCTGAGAGTGCGTAGGAAATGAAAACGTGACCGTGTCGGGAGCAATTTCCAGCTGAGTCGAAAATGCAGATCTGAGTAGACCGGCAGGACAACACGCCGGAGCATCTTCAGAGCTGCGACGGTCTCAGCTAAATCTGCTTGGCTGAAATCGTCGACTTGGTAGAAAAGTGGATGGTCACGTACAGGCATTTGAGACGGACCCAGTAAAGTTTTCATAGCGTCCTTTTGGAGATGAGGGAATAGCTCCACCTTCGTACTCCTCCGTACCCCGACTAGCGGTAGGGGCAGTGCTGGTGTACAAGGGCCGTGAAGAGGGCCCGACGGGTCAGTCACCACAGCGTAGATCCGATGTAGATCATAGTACAGATTGTTTAGATGGCGCATCCGGTATCGGATAGGCCATTCAGGCACTGCCAACAGGAACCGAGCCATAAATGTAGGGGCTTCAGGCCACCCTCCACTCATGAAGTCCAGTAAACACCTACATCCGGTCGCTTCAGCGAACTGCGTCCGAAATTGACGTGTCGCTCCAGTTTTTCCTAGAAGCGTGAGCGAGGAGTTCGTGTCATGTCCAACAACCAGCAGAGGGTGAGTAGAGTGCCACACGTACGCTCGCAGTAGTGAGTGCTGAAAATGAACCGGATCGACAGAGGTTTCACCCGGCATCCATGAAATGGACGACCACACTTTCCACGTAGACCGCCACCACAACGGAAGCGACGCAACGTTCACGATTGCGGATCGAATCGTGTACGGGCAGCTCAGAAAGTCAAACGGAGCCCCGAAGAACCACCGGGTACAGTGTGAGCCAACAGTGCCGAAGTAGACGCTCGCCAGAGCTCCTCGTTGTCCATGTTTACAAGTTGTTGGAACAGGCGCATCCGCTGAACATCAAAAATCCTCTGTATCAATGGAATTTGCAGTCCGCCGTTGTTGAAGGAAACATGGCAAATCGAAGCCTTGGCGAGCTTCACGAATCGACGTGACGAGTCCGCACTTCGCGTCAGGAGGTATCGGTCAACAAGTGACTGTAATCGTTTAATCATAGCTGTCGGCATAGTAAAGTGCGGTGTAAAATGCCATAAAATCGAGAGAACCATAGTCTGCAGAATGAGTAGTCTGCCCTGATAGGTACGTGCACGAGCACTCCACCGTGCCAGTCTGGAACCAATCCGTGATTCCAACGACGCAAAAATTGAGTCGTCGCTCACTCCCTGACCAAAAGGTATACCGAGATACTTGACGCATTCCGAAGAATTGAGCCCGATCTGAGAAGCCTGGGCTGATACGCGCTCATCATGGAAAGTAAATAATTGTGATTTCTCGAGGTTGAGGAGAGCCCCGGAGCCGGCGCAATACGATCGAACAATCTCTACTTGTCGAGCCAAGCCCGCGAGAGATTTCGAAAAGAGGGTGGAGTCATCCGCGAAATAGATTCCAGTAGCGGTTAAGTCAACGGATATCGGAATTCCGAGACCCGGTTGGGCTCGGAGGAGGTTGCCGAGAGGTTCGATTGAAAGCACAAATAGCAGAGATGAGAGAGGATCTCCTTGCTTGACTCCACGTGTTGGAAACAACGCTTCTTGTAGAGTCCCGTTTAGCGATAGTGTCGCTTGGACATCCGAATACAAAAGACGAACCCAGCTACAGAACACCTCTCCGAAACCAGCTCGCTCAAGTACTCGAAACAAGTAATTCCAATTGACTCGATCGTAAGCCTTCGCAAAATCCAGAAAGAGAGCGTAACCTTTGCCTCCCCGACGCTGGAGTAGGCTCCGTAGGTCATAGAGAAAGCGGACGTGATGATGCAGCGAGCGCCCTTTGACGAAGGCTTTTTGGTCGGGGTGAATTAGATCCGGGAGGAAGCGCTGAAGTCGGTAGGCCAGCGATTTGGACAGGATTTTGACATCAACTTGCATCAGTGAAATCGGTCGGTAGTTGCCTGGGTCCCTTCTGTCCCCTTTCTTGTAGAGTAATGAGACGCAGGACTTTCGCTGCGACGAAAGGAGGCGGCCGTGGTCCAGTTCTCTGGCAAAAACCACCGATAGAACTTCACCAAAGGCTTCAGGATCTAACATATACAGTGCTGGCCCGAGACCGTCCAGACCGGGAGCAGAGAGTTTCTTCAGGTGGTGAATTGTCCTCGCCAATTCCCCGCGGTAATCGGCGCGTCCAAAATAGCAGCTTGGGCGTCGTCCAGGCGCCTTACCACCGAATTCAGGAGTCGATCGGTCATGGTGTTATCAACTCGGGTATCCTCCAACCCATATTTCGGATCGCCAAAGATTGAGCCCCAATGACTTCTGAAAACAGCACTAATGTCGGCGAGATCATTTGACTCCCTCCAGACTCTAGTACGATCGCAGGAATAGCCGTGTAGCGTAGCACCGTATCGGGTGGACGAAAAAAGCTGAGGTTGATGCTTCCATTTCATGTGCATGAAAGTCGAACTTTTGGTCTTGGCGTTGTTCAAGCAAGTGCTGTTGAACTGCTTCCTCTGTCTCCACAGCCTGTATCAGAGCTGCTGCGGATTCATCCGAATTGCTTGCAGCATGGGCGCGATGGCAGTGGGTAAGATCCCGCTGACATGCAGACAGGAGTGAGTTGGCTTGGGTACAATCCTGAGCTTGGGCGAGCTGGAGCTGACCTCGAATTCGCCGTTTCCATCCCTCCCAGACCAGACCCGGATTGGGGACTGAGTGGATGGTGGCGGCAAGTGTTTGAATATCCTGAACAATTTCTCGTCTTACTGCATGACTGTCCAGAGTTTCTGGCCGAAGCCTCCAATATCCGGCAGATGGACGGCGGCGCGCCTCACCGAGAGAGAGACGAACAGCTAGATGATCGCCCGTATGCGGTGCTTGATAGTACTTCGCGGAGTCGAACAGGGTGTCCACCCATGTGTCAGATATGTAAATGTAATCAAGACGATTAACCCGTGGAAGTGGGCCGGAGAACAGACGTCGATTAGGAAAGCGTAGTCTCCAGGGGTCGATGACTCGGAGAGACGCTAACCAGCTAATCAACTCCCCCGAGTCGTATCCGACAGTTGAGCAGTACCTCTCGAGTCTAGCACCGGATCGACAGCGACGTTGAAGTCCCCCATCACGATATGATGAGAGGAGTCTTCAAAATGAGTGGGCAAACCCGCAAAGAAACCCACCCGGTCCGTTTGGCGGACTGGGGCATACACATTGTGAATGTAGACGAGATGAGCATCCACTTCCATTCGTACCAACAGATATCGACCTTCGACGGTAGCCTCAGTAACAACCTTGGCTGTGCCTACCCCAGGTAACTCGGGGTGAAGCAGGGTGGCAACCCCGCCGCTACGTGGACCGATTTGGGTTGGATTGCCGCTGTTACGATCGCTCACAAATACTGTGTGGCGAGAGATAGTTGAAACATTAAATAAAAACTTGGAGAAGTGATGTGCGTTCCGGAATTTCGTTTCCTGGAGCGCGATGACATGGAACTGCGAGACAACTCGCTCGGAGAGTTTACGTCCATTCTGCTTGACTCCGTTCGTGTTGACAGAGAGCAGGTCGACGTTGGTCCACGAAAATTCCACTTAAGCGATCGGAAGAGTTAATACGGTAGAACCCCATACTGGTCCCAATGAAGAGAACGCGATCGAAAGTGCACCATTCTCTTCTGGCACCCAGAGCAAAGATGGCTGAAGCGTTTGGAGACGGCGAGTGAATGGAGTCACCCACTGCGAGGACTCAACATACGTGAGTATCCGGGCTCCGAGGTCGCTTCGGAGAATGCCCAGTAACAGGTTTGGATGGAGTAGACGTACTGGGGATGAATCAATCCACGGCGCATCGAATCCACACAGAACATGCAGCCAAATATCGCGTCCAAAAATGTCAGGAGCAACCGCCAGTAGAAGAAGTTCAAAGCAGGCTAGAGCTTCCGACAGCTCGTACAGCTCCAGCTCATTGATATCTAACACCCATCGATCTACTTGGTCAAATAGCGTCTCGCGCGATCGCGGGCAGTCCTCTCCGAATATTTTCTTCCATTTCTCCGCAACCGAAGCGCAGGACAACGGCAAGGTGGCGTGGATTGCGCGAGATATTAAATGAACCCGCACAAAGTCATCCATGAGCTGCGATTTAGTCCTCATGAGCCGAAAAAGTTTGCCTGCAAAGTGGACCTTATTCTTGTTCATTTTCCGCACAAGATCATCCGTGGTGATGATCTCTGTTTCTGATCTGGTAGGGTCCAGATTCTTCATCATCGCTGCGAGTTCTAGCTCCCGGAGCGCTGCGGCCTCCTGGATGGCTATATCTTCATCGAGTAGTACGAGTGACTTCGCAATAGAGGAAGGTACATCCGAGCAGACTGCCCGCCGCCTCCTCACCTCCATGAAGTTTGCATATTCATTGGAGCTGCGGACACCATCGGGTACCACAATCTCTGCCGGAGTGACGCGTAGACCCATGTCATCTCCCTCAAAATGCACTGAGTGTTCTCGCAGCTTCAATGAAACCGTGTCGAGTTCGGACCAGTAGTTTTCCGAGTAGAAAGCACGCGGACGCGCGCATACTTGGGCGGGGATACGCTTTGCCAGTCGCTTTCGTGGGGGCGAGCTAAATGCGAGACTCGATGTCGGATTCTGTGCTGTCCCCGACCTTCCTGAGGATGTCGATGGCGCTGCAGTCCTCGAACTCACTCCAGCATCATCAACTTCCATCGCTGTAGTATCGTTGCTCAGTGGCCCAGTCGCCGTTGAAGCTGACTCGACCGAGCTCTGCCGACCTCTTTTACTACCGCTGACAGGTAAAGGGGATGACTTGATGGGTTTGTGTTGCAGAATAGACCCCCTGGTCCAAACCGTAACGCGTGGGGCGATGGTTTCGTCGGATGCAAATAGTATTGAACCGAGGGAGCTCCTCGAGCTCGCGCGGAATACAAAATTCCTTCCAACACAACTTTATCACAAACTTGGCCGTCCACGACCAACGCCTCGGGACATTTCGGGGTATTGAAATAGTAGCGCACAATGCCCGAGGTGATCGATCCTGACGGAGCCCGGTATGTGAAGTTGAAATATACCGGTTGGCACTGGCTGGCAAGAAACCCATTGAACAGGTCGCTCGCGGTCTGATCGCTACGAATACCGAGCACGTCAATGTAAAACGCGTCTGAGAGAGGGTTTAACGCCTCAAAAGTGAGCGTGCGTCCCAAATACTGACAGCATTGGCCTGCCAAGCGCTGCTTCGCTGACTCAGAACGTAAGTAGAGCACGAGACTGTCGCGTGGTTGACGGTGCACATGTAAAATGTCGCCCGACTCGATAACCTCACAGACAGTTGTGTTGTCTTTCACTGCAGTCAACCCGAGCACAAGGGCGGGTCTAGACACTCCAAACAGGGAAGACGACACCCGAGCATTAATGCTGAAAGGTGCATCAGTGATGGCTTCGGGTTGCGCCGCTTTCACCGCAGCAAGAAACTCTGCTGGATCATGTTGTCCGTCCTCGTACAAGCGACGAACAGCGGCTAGGGCTTCGGGGGTTGGAAGTAGGCGACGTGGACGCTCTCGCGACGTCAACGGCGAAATGTTTGGCTCCGCGAGGCCTGTCACGACCGCCCGATACGATGGTAAGCGGTCCGCTGGCTTTGTCTGCGGAGGCGTCGCTGACGAGCTGGGTGCACGCGTATTGTCGTGCCTGGGGCTTGTTCCGGATGCTTGCCCGTGGCTGAGGCGCTCAGGTCGCACCTTGCTTGGCCAGTTGAGGCGTCAGCCGGAGCGGAACCCGGTTGAGTCATGGTTGGGCGAGGAGAGCGATCGATCTCCACCTCCATGTCGGAGGAGGCCTTCGTTGGGGGAGCAGGTGGCGTCGCAGAGGCAGAACTTGGAGTAGGCATCTCTAGAGAGTTGGGGGAAACTGGCGCTCAATTGGTGGTGAGTACAATACCGCAAATTGAGAAGTGACTTCATCCAATGAAAAGGCCTTCGAACTCTATTGTCTTTGCGAGTTCCAATCTTCCAGCGCAGTCATCACATCGGTGCGACCGTTCTCTTTGCACACATTTGCGCAGTTTCGCCGGCCTTATTCACCAAACCATACGATGCCCCGCTCCGAAGGAGGAATCGAACTATTTCGGCGTAAAGTTGTTGTAGATGCGCCAAACTGATCTGCTGCTTGGCGCCGACGGGCGGACACCACAAAGTGGTTCATTTGTGGTAGTAGATATGCTGATAGGGTGGTGCAAGACAGCACTGAATGAATCGCTGGACACGCAATTTGTCCAGATGCGACGTTGTCACCATGTCGACCTTGTCGAGGTGGTCGACGGCAGAAAAGCGGAGCAGCACGACGTCCACGACGACGAAGTGGCCAACTTGCTCTGTGAAACTTCCGGATTTGTGTATACGTTCTAGTGCACCGGGGCTAATTCGTAAATATTGCATCCGGAAATATGTGCACTGACCGTGTATACAGTTCTGGCGGGATGCAAATGGATGAGCTGATTTGACCTAAGCTTGCTTCCAGCATGAGCTCATTGGGAGGGGCCGTCGATGCGGAACTGCGACTTCGAGACGCCTGCAAAACAGGCGACGTGGAGGCGGTTCGAGAGTTGCTCGACAGGGAAGGCGTGGATGTGGAGGCTGCAGACACAGAGACTGGCAGGACGCCACTCATAGCTGCGGCGGAGAACGGTCACGTAACTGTGGTATCGCTACTGCTGCAGCACGGAGCCTACGTCGACAAACGGCAAGCTACTGGTGAGACGGCTCTCTGCAGAGCGTCCTTCAACGGCCACCTTGACGCTGCTCGGGTGCTCGTTGAGAACAGCGCTGGTATCGACTTGGCAGATAACGATGGGTGGACCCCGCTCATGTCTGCTTCTCGGAATGGACATTCAGATGTGGTGGCATCGCTAATTGGGCTTGGAGCTACAATCGACAAGCAAAATCCTGGTGGAAGTACTAGCCTGTATTTAGCTTGCGAGTTTGGCCATTTTGACACTGCTCGGGCGCTTATTGAGAACGGTGCTTCCATTGATTTGGAAGCGAACGATGGGTGGACGCCCTCATGATCGCTTCTCGTAATGGACATTCGGACATGGTGGCATTGCTCATTCGACTTGGAGCTACCATCGACAAGCAAAATCCTGGTGGAAGTACTAATCTGTTCTTGTCTTGCACGTTTGGCCACGTTGACGCTGCTCGGGTTCTCATTGAGAACGGTGCTTCGATCGACTTGAGAACTAACAATGGGTGGACGCCACTTATGTCTGCTTCTCGTTATGGACATTCAGATGTGGTGGCGTTGTTAATTCTGCTTGGAGCTACAATCGACAAGCAACATCCTGATGGAAGTACTAGCCTGTATTTAGCATGCGAGTTTGGCCACGTTAACGCTGCACGGGTTCTCATTGAAAGCGGTGCTTCTATTGACTTGGCAAATTACAATGGGTGGACGCCGCTTATGTCTGCTTCTCGGAATGGACATTCAGATGTGGTGGCGTTGTTAATTCTGCTTGGAGCTACAATCGACAAGCAACATCCTGATGGAAGTACTAGCCTGTACTTTGCCTGCGAGTTTGGCCACGTTAACGCTGCACGGGTTTTCATTGAAAGCGGTGCTTCTATTGACTTGGCAAATAACAATGGATTGATGCCATTGGTGATGGCTTCTAAGAATGGGCACGCAGACGTTGTGAAAATTCTATGCGATAATGGTGCTCAGCCTAATCTAACAAATAAGAATGGATGGACGGCTCTAATGTGGGCGGCGGAGCGAGGTCATGCTTCCGTGATAGATGTTTTGCTGCAGTGTGGAGCACGCATCAACAAACAGCTTCCTAATGGAGCTACGGCTTTAAATATTGCTTGTGAGCATGGTCAATTCGCAGCTGCAATAACCCTGATCAAGAGCGGCGCAGATATCGAACTCGCTGACGAAGAAGGATACACCCCGTTGATCACGGCGGCTCAGATGGGGCATTCCGACATCGTCCAGCATTTATTCAACAACGGAGCTCGCCTCGACCAACGATTACCGAGTGGGAGCACTGCGTTGATCACTGCCGTCTGGCACAGAAGACTCGAGGTTGTTCGGATTCTTTTGGATAACGGGGCCGATTTGAGTTTGCGTGGAGACTTTATGGGATGGCCACCGTTACTTGTGGCCTCTTTCAGTGGCTTTACGGAGCTCGTGCAGCTCATTTACGAGCGAGCTTGGCATATAACGAATGGGAGGACTGACGATTTCTTTCTATTTGATACTAGTACTTCTTCGGCGAACGCAGCCTCTAATTCTGTAAGCACAAGTATCGATCAAAAGCGTCGGAACGGAGACACAGCATTGCGAATTGCTTGCGAGCAGGGTGCTTTCAAACGGGTCGAGGAGTTGCTGAAAACCACCGAGGCTGTTCATCTTCCTGATCGCGATGGAAACACACCACTGACAACTGCAGCAGTGTTTGGGTACACGGCAATAGTGGAGTTACTGCTGGATCGAGGAGCTAATATCAATCTGTGTGACCAGAATGGATGGTCTGCGCTGTTGAATGCAAGCTATTGCGGCCACACAGAAACGGTCGAAATTCTCATCGCACGTGGCGCTAAGGTGGACTTGCAGGACAATGACGGTAACACTGCTCTCATTCAAGCGGCTTTGCGTGGTCGTGTTGATACCGTTCGATTGCTTCTTCAGAGCGGGGCATCGTATGGTTTGGTGAATAAGGCCGGCGAAACTGCGCAAATGTGTGCAAAAGAGAACGGTCGCACCGATGTGATGACTGCGCTGGAAGATTGGAACTCGCAAAGACAATAGAGTTCGAAGGCCTTTTTCATTGGATGAAGTCTTCCCGGTCGAACCCATCTAATCCTTATTCGTAATAGTTTTCGTTTTGCAGCACGGGAATTGTGAAGATGAGGCCACTACGCACCACACGCTTCATGAGTCAAGAATGTCTCCCAGTTCGCGGAGAATTTCTACTCCACGTGGTCGACGTCGTCGACCGATACCTGGACGAGTGCATGGACGATCGAGCTTTCACTACAGCCTGCGAGCGTGGGGATTCGATCGATGCTCTCGAACATTACTTGAAGTGGACGGTGCCGGACTGGAGGCTAGCAATTCAGGCTGCTGTAAAAAGCGGTCATATTCATGTTTTGCAGTGGATTCTAGCTCCCCGTCTAGACGACCATGGTCCATGGCAACGTGAAGTCTCCGGCCTGATGGACATTGCTGCAGCGTTTGGTCGGCTGGACGGTATGAAGTGGTTGTATTCTGCTGGGATAGGACAGTATTCTTCATCCACAATGTACTTAGCTGTACGCAACCAGCATTTGGACGTCATTCAATTTCTACATGAGGAGTGTGCCATCGGATTGACTCGGGAGGTGTTGTCGGGAGCTTTGCATCGTGGCCATATTGATCTTGCCCAAGGGCTCTTTGATCGCCGTGTTCAGACCTGCACGGAAGGGTGCGAATATGGCTTGTGGTTGGAGCGGTTTGGGATCGACGAAGTGGCTCCATGACCATTTTCGACACCTTTTCACAGCAGAAAGCATGCATTCTGCAATCCACGATGCAGCTTTGCACGGGAGACTCGATGTGGTGAAATGGCTGTATGCACTTTGTGGCGGGGAATGCCCGACAAACGTGATAGACACTGCAGCCTTGTCTGGGAATTTGGCTTTGGTTCAGTGGCTCGATGAAAACTGAGTGGGAGGCTGCACGACCAGAGCGATGGACTCGGCAGCTGAAAGAGGCCACCTCCGAGTCGTCAAATGGCTGCATGAAAATCGATCCGAAGGCTGCACGTCGAAAGCAATCGATAATGCTGCTTGCAATGGCCATCTTGACGTTGTCCGCTGGCTGGTCACGCATCGAACGGAGATGTTTCCTGAATCAGGAATGGTCGAAGCTGCGTGGAATGGACATTTACAAGTGGTTTACTTTCTCTATGACAACCGCGACTTCCGAAGTCAACTTGTTAATCAATGCTGGAACTACCAGCTTGTACTGATCTGATTGATGGAGAGAAGGTTGAAGCCTGTCAGTGACCGATAGGTGCTAAGGTAAATAAACTCACTTTTGACGATGGTCGGGCCGAAACAACTACGGGTCTCCGTTTGACGCCCACCGGAACGCTGCAGACATGGTGACGACGCTGATGCGCTGGGAGATCGGCACCATCGCTCTGGCCATCCAGCTGATCCCCAACACGGACGACGACGTGAGCAGCGCAGCGTCGAGGCAGAACGTAGAGATGTCCTTGGCTTCGATCGACAAAAAAACCCATGATTTTCATAGTAGTCGGCATTTGGATCGTACCCACACTTTTTGTGATCGTTCTTCCCCAGCTTTCTCATATCTCGGAAGGTACCTTCTTGGAGCCGAACCGATTGTACTGCCATGCCACGAACACTAGTCTTCCCCCTTCTTAACTGTAAACATCCCTAGTTGTGGATTGCTATGTATTATCGGTATAGATTTTCGCCAGGAAAGTACCGAGTGTGTCGTGTTTGCTGTACTCAGCCATTTCAGCGCTAACCTATTTTCTCAACAACAACAACAGCAGCAACAACAACAACAACAACACCTATTCATAACTCACTGGAATGAAAACGTCGACTACGATAGCACAGGGGTTCCCTGATCGTTGTCGCCCCACAAATTCATCCGCAAACGCGCTGGCGATCATTGCTCAACGCATTCTCATTACTACTATGCTGTCGAGGAACAAATTACGATGCTGGAGTGGCTGAAAGCGAACCGATCGGAGTATTGCACCAGTGCAGCAATGGACGGCGCAGCAAAGCGAGGGAATCTGAAAGTTTTGGCGTGGCTTCGGACAAAGGCGACAGCAAGTTGTTCACCCAAGACAATGCGTATTGCAGCACAGCTCGGTCTCTCTGATACGGTCAAATCGTTGCACAAGCACTTCCAAGAAATGTGTTTGTCGGGAGTTATGGACACAGCTGCTGAATATGGTCACTTCGACATTGCAAGTGGATGCGTCAGCATTGCCCCACATTCATCTATCACGACAACCTAGGTTGCGGCTGCAAGTTACAACTGTCTTAACAAACATCGACAGCGATTACATGTCTTGGAATATTTGCTGTCGAAGACTACAGCAGTGCCAATGCAGTGAGAGAGGGCCATTTCGAGATCGCGTTGCTGCTAAGGGCAGGAAGGAAATTGAGCGACGATGAGAAGAAAATAATTCGGGCAAAGCCGACTGTGAGTTTTAGGACGGACCCTTCTGACAGTAAACACGTAGTCTGTCTCTGGTTTGAGAAGTTTTGCCGCCATTTGAGAGGAATAGCTAATCTTGAAAAAATATTGGAAGCTGCGAATCTAACATTTTAAATTGTGCGTAGATAGGGAAGAGGGACGACCAATTCTGATGGAGTACAAACTCGGCGCATGATGGAACGTACACTCGGAACATGACCATCAACCTTGAACACCTCAAGAACGATTGAGGTTGTCAACTTCCGTAAACTACGCGTTTCAACAAAATAACACTTTCCAGCTCAAGTAGCTAATCGCGAACGGATACGGCATGGATCATATTCGAAACTTCCCATACGAAGACGAGATGTGATCTGCCGGAGTTTCAAGAGACCAATTAGCCACTGCACAAACTCTACATCTCCAACCTCTGCCGCGTATTCCATGGACGAAGAAACTAAGCTGATAAGAGAATAATGACTGGCTTTCAAAGCTTCTTGGTCCAGCAGATACTGCACGTTGTCTTTGCAAATGCACCACCCTACTTCAGTGTACGATCTTCGTTGAGAAGAGCTGGGAGTCATGGTCAAATTGCTGTCTTGTATTATTTGCTGAAGATCACCCGCGACACGTTGCCTGGGGGTCTACACTACGCCATGTTTGAAGCTGGCAAGGCTGCCAAAATCGAGGTGGTCATGTGGATATGGCAGCCATATGGACAGGACCCAAACGTGTTTTTATTTTTCGACATCAGTCGGGTATGGGACATCGTTGATCGAGAACTAGACTTCGCCGCCTAGAATGGGCATCTTCAGGTGCTTGAATTTCTCCATGGTGTTGGGCTCGAGTTGAGGAAGATGCGTAAGAATGGCCAGTCAAGCACGAAATATTGTTGTACACAACCATCAGGAACCAAACGAGCGATGGTTTACGCTGCGGTTAATGGTCACCTGGACGTTGTCAAGTGGATGCATGAGCATCACTATCGATGTGAAAGTTCCATCGTCGACCAAGTCTCGGCTAGAGGATATCACGTTCCAGAATGCACAAACGAGGAAACAGATTCGTGCTGCGATGCCAAACGACCGAGTTCTTTTGTGGACGAGCAGATTACGATGCTCGAATGGCTGAAAGTGAATCGATCAGAGTGTGGCACGACGAAAGGTGTCGCGTGTGCTGCTGCACGAGGCAATGTGAGAGTGTTGCAATGGTTGTACGACGACACGGAAGCCGAAACCTCTGACTGGGGAATGGGCGCTGCGGCTGAGCTTGGGTATGTCGACACAGTCAAGTAGCTGAACGAAAACTATGAAGAGAAAGAGTCGTCTAAAGCCATGGCCGCTGCTGCTTTACATGGCCGCTTCAGTGTAGTAAAGTTTCTTCATCAACACTGCAAGGTTTCTTGTACAACTGCATTGGCAGCAGCTGTAGGTTATCGCCAAAACATTGAAGATCGACAGCAATTGCGCGCCGTCGAGCATCTGCTATTAAATGGGGCGACATTGGACGTGGTGGCCGCCATGACCAAAGCCGTGGACGAAGGTCACTTCGAAATTGCGCTGTTTCTAAGCGCAACGAGGGAACTCAGCGACGTTGAAAAGGAGAGAATTCGGTCGGGACTGAGCCGCACCAGGCATTAAGTCCGTCTCTGGTTTGATGATGAGTTCCGTCGCGGAAGAAAGCAGTAGGATGTTTTGGTCTAATATCCACGTACGAATTGCTCGAAATACTTGTAGTTCTTGTGACTCGTCAGCGCTGCACCCTCCAATTGATCCAGTCCCAATGCGTACATGACAAAACCAGCATTTCTCTCCGTCGACCACCATACATTAATTTTCGCCGTCATTTCTTCAGGGGTAGTTCTTTTGCTGATCGCATGTGGAACACGTTGACCATTGCTCATAGCGTCATCGAGAGTTTGGACGTAGCTTGAATAAATCTTGTACTGCTGGGAATTCTCCCGCTGGGCTAGCGGGATAGTTCCCAATTTCAAGGCTGTCCACACATCGAACGTCGAGAAGTCCTGCTTGAGCCAGCCACTCAGTCGATACGAATTCTCCGACCGCACATATTTCTCGTAGTAAACGTAATTACGATGCGATTTCAACGCTTTTCCTTTCAAATTCTGCAGCCCCAGCTTCTCCAATACAGTCTCCCTCGACTGCATGTTCATCGCCCACGATTCCAGGTCGCTAGTCATAAATTTATTGTACAACTTGTAGCTGGGAGTGCTTTCAATAACCGAAGCCTGAGATGCCAGTTTGTCGAGGCCAAACTTGACCCACACGTCGTTCGGAGAGACTTCCTTCTTCACCCAGACCGGGATCTGCTTCTCCACGTACTTCTCGTAGTATTTAAAGTTCGAATTGCTCTTTATGTCAAACTCCGAGAGCTTGTCGAGTCCTAATCTCACTTTGACATCACTTAACGATAAATCTTTCTTCGCCCAACGCGAGATTTGCGCAGTGGCAAACTCATCAAGAAACTTTTCATTCAGAGAATCTTTTAGTGTCTTCCCAGATGAAGTTCCGATACCCAGCAGCTTCTTGACGTCATCGATCGATTTCTTCTGCTTGGCCCACAGCTTGAGCTTGATTGACATAGCTGCCGACGAGATGTCCGTGTTGAGTTTGGAAGTGGCTATCGAGACCGCTTGCTCCAGCGACGACAAAGGAATTCTTCCTCGGTTCTCGATGTCGTTGTCTTCATCATTTGTCTCCTTCGCGGTCGTGCGAGTTCGTAATCGCCTTCCTTTACCGGTATAGATATTGTCGGGCGAATAGCTGATTTTGTTGGCAACCGAGAGACCGAAGCATTTAACGACGAGGACGCCTACCAACACCAGTAAGATGCGGTCAATGCGCATCGCGACGCGAAAGAGAGTGCTTGGGGCTTACTCTTCTGACTTGGAAATGATGACTGCCAGCCGGTAGTACCAGGACCTATGCCGACTAGTTTCTCGCAGCTGAAAGTTGTGTTTCTACAGGGCCAGATTTGCCGACTATCATGGAGTGATCATCAGATGGGGTCGGGGACCGGATCGACGATTCGGAATCGTAGAAGAGAGTTAGTCTCCTGAGCTGGTTCATATTTGCGTGGACTGCATCATGCACGAATCACTCCGTGCACATTGCAGTCAAAAGATATTTAACCGTTTCGCGTTTCACGAAATTTGACCTTCAGCGAACTCTTAACTGTGGCAAATATCTGGGCCGGGCCGTTGCAAGTTGTTGCAACGCTTCAAGATCTTGTTATCATGGCCCCTAGACGAGTTCTCAGGAGAACTAACGCAGCCGCCACTACTCAAAATGCCACCAACTGGGAAAGACGGCAGCTTCGGCAAACGTGACCCCAATGGTGGTTCGACCAAGGGCATCCACCTAACCAAGACATGGACGCAAGCTCGAAGTCTCAGCAACAGCAGCATCGCTGGCTTCGTGCTGCTTGAGTCGACCACCTCGAATTCTGGCAACCCATTTGACGGCAAAGATCTGGAGACTGCAAATCCTCCAACTGCGAGTGCGCAGCTTCGTGTTGACGTGCGTTGGGTCCGGCTGCTCGTTGTGACGGTGGCTGCGACTACTGCAATGACGACCCTTCTACTCCTGTGTGACGGCGCTGGTGTCCGCCTTGGCACGGTATCCGGTAACCAAAGCGACGGGAGTTTAAAGGCGCAAAGTGACAATTACAACTCTGCGTCTGGTGCGATTGTGGCCGCGGTCTTGGTGCCAACAAAGATCGCTTTGTCAATGCTGTCGGCGGTGGCGTGTCTAAGCTTCATGCCGAGATTGACGCTGCAGATTGGAGGACAGTCGCTCATTGCTACGACCCTGCTCAGCGCTGCTGTGACCTTTTTGGTGACGAATGGTCTTAGTTCTCTCAATGTCCAATTGATTCCTGGAGATGTGAGCGTCGCGATCACATTGGCAGATCTAACCTTGGTAAAAATGGTCGACTCCCAGCCAGAACCGGCGTCGAACGGGTCGCTACTTACGACGTGGAACGAATCGTTTGCTGAAAGCCAACCAGAAAATCCGGTGCTTAACACGATTCTTCGCACGCATTTTATGGATCGAGATGTCAGCAGTGGAGAAGATGTGGGGCCTCTGCCTTGGTTTAGCTTTGGATCGCGCTCGTGGCACGAAAACACCTTGACGACAGCATAGAGTCCGAATGGATCGCTGGAGTTTTCCTTGGATGCCACGTCCATGGCAGTCTTACCACCTGATAGCGAATTGCCCATGAGTGTCGAGAACGCGACCTACCTCATCATAGCAGCTTCGTTAGCACTGCCATGGCTGATGAAAGTACCTGGTAGCTACGAGGAGAGCACACGCGATGGGCTAGTCGAATTCAATGATTTACCGTACCTGTGGAACAGAACCTTGGCCATGGAGTTGTTCTCCATCGCTCTTGACGCAAAGGGTTTGAAGGATGCGAACGTTAGCGGAACAATTCCAGCGGTCGACTCAATTGGAATCTCCTCGACAGATTTTATCGCTACCTCGACTCCGCTGCTGTACGAAATGCTGAATTCGTCGCCCAACGTCTCAATTGACAATGTCAAATTGGCTTACCAGAACATTGACTTGAGCGACTCGGTCTCGTTCAAAGCAATGACTCTCGACAATCCGACTAAAGACTGATGGGGATTTGTTCGAGTACAGTGTTTATTGCGCCACCGACGGTTGCGTTATGCCGCCGTCATACTCGGATAAAACTCTAGATGCTGGATTCGAGCACATCCAGCCATTTGTGTACTCCAGTGGAATTTGCGACGACAATGAACTTCTAGTAAAGTACACCGATGGCGAGTTCTTTAGTTACTCAGGGTCCAATGTATCCACCACGTGCGCTCAGCGGTCGAATTCGTCGATACTATCAGTTGGAGTGGGCAAGAAAATTGTTGGAGACACGTTGGACTTCAATACGACTACATATACAAAGATCCAGGCGAATGGGGTGCATTTAGTTTATTCAGTGGCATTTGGAATACTGTCGTGGAAAATTGAAGATCTGGACACCACGTATAACGCCGCGTGCAAGGCTGCTTCTGGTTGCCGCGATGCTATGCCACTCAGCCTGAAAAAGCGATGTGTTACTGGCCCAATTAGCCAGTCTACCGCTGAATGACCTCGATATTTTCTCAATTGACTATTACTTGAACCAATTCTGGAATACTGAAGTCGCGTGGAAGCAGCTTATCGTGCAGTTGCAACTCGACGATAAAGCGAGTGAGCTCTTGCTACCTCGTCGGTTCAAGAAGGTCACATCTACCGTATGGAAGGTCCTGCGCAATAATTCTGGAAACTTCACCATAACCAAGTATTACGATAGTCTGCTCAAAACCGTGGAGAAGAACCACCTGTACGCCGAAGAGAGTTTGCAAATGACGTACACTGCTGGGCTGTTTTTCCTCTTCCGCGATGCCGTGCTACACCAACGCCAAGACAACTCATCGTCCGTACTGGATTTCGCAGGGAACTCGCAGCGCTTCCATGTCCAAGCGTCAATTCCTCGACGCAACGTCGTCGTCTCCCTGTTCGGAGTCGCGTTGGTGATAGCGGGGGCTGTCGGGATTGCACTTTTACAGAAGGGGACGTCAAACGCGATCGAGCACGCGGTGGACGTCGAAGTGGTGGCAGAAGCCATGTTCAACAAGGCCAAGTACCCTCCAGCGTTCCTCTCCATGGCACTGAGAGAGGTTCTTGCCACTGCATCCCCAGCAGAGCAGGAGGTTCTTCTTGACAAGTTGCGAGTGCAGCGCATCGAGCTGGTAACCAACGAAGAAGAGCAAAACGGCGACCTCGTGTCGACGCTGACAATCAACTCATCGCTAGGGCATGCTGCATAATGCTAATTCATTTCAACCTGCATCGAAAGCGATAACGAAAGTTGAAGTTGATGAAACCAAATATTTTGATTCGCTGAGATTTTAAACCAATCACGTCCGAGAACCCACTCACTAATAATTATGCCTATCATAGCCATCTCATGAATCCTGTAGCCATTCGTGCTGCAACAATTGACTTGCCGTGGGGCGCGACTCAGGCGAGATGTCGAGCATGTTCTGCACAAACCTCTTTGCCGCAGGGGAGACATTCTGCCACTGCGGCTGATTGTACCAAACTGCTCCCAAATTGATGAGTTTGAACAGTTCCTGGTCATTGCGAGCCTCGTCAAACGGCACAATGCCACTCAACATCATGTAGGCCATGATGCCAGTGCTCCAAATGTCTGCGGGGGTGCCATGCAGTCGCCCAGCCACCAATTCAGGACTCAAATACTGTGGAGTGCCGCACATGGTCTGCAGTCGGCGGTTGGCGAGCTGTAGCTCCTCCGACAGACCAAAGTCCGCGAGTTTGGCCGTCACGTTGCCGTCCGCGTCCTCTGTGAGTAAAATATTCTCAGGCTTGACGTCTCGGTGCACTTGACCCATCGAATGGCAGTACTCCAAAGCAGACAAAGTCTGCTTTAGCAATTGCTTTGCAAGCTGCTCGGGAATGACCTTTTTCTCATCAATTAATTCCCGCAGACTGCCGCGGTTGCAGTAGTCCAGCACCAGCAGATACTTGCCGTCTTCATTGTAAAAGCCGTGGTGCGAGATGATGTTGGGGTGGGTGAGGCGGTTAAGAGCGCCGACCTCAGCGATCAAGACTTCACAACCTTCTTGAGTCATGGCGTCGTCCACGATCGACTTGATGGCAAACGTCTCCCCGTCTCCTTGTGCGTAGCTATATAAACCGTCGAGAACTTGCCTGACCCAAGCTCCCGCTCGACGTCGTAGGTGTCTTTAAAGTCCTCTTCGACCTCTTCTTCCTCGTGCAGAGCGTCCTCCATCTCATGCACCGCCTTGGAAGCAGCTACCGCATGATTACTGACCGTACTGACAAACCGATGGATCGGTCCTTCACCGGGAATGGACCACTCGGTCAAGTTCTCGTCCACTTCGACGGATGTGTCAATACCGGCGATCCGCATGACCTTCTCCAGGTCTTGGTCACTGACATGGGAACCTCTGACTGTAGCCCAACTACTAGGAGGTAGGACGCCTTTAGGCAGGCCGTTCCGCTCGAGATAGTTCTGCGGCATCATGCGGATCACTTTGGCGCCAGGACAGAGCAGCTGTTCGACCTGTTGGGCTGGCAGGTCCCCCATGAGACTCACATAGAGCGTCTGGCTGTTGGTGGGCTGTTGAGCCAACGCCTCTTTGGCGTTGGTGCCCAGAAATACCAGGTCGCAGTCCGCCAGCACGTCCTGATTGGCGGTGGTGGTCTTGAAGCCTAACCGGTCGAACACTCGACGTCGCTCCTCGAGCGGATCGGACGCCAGCAAAGTCGACACCAGTCGCTGCTTCTTGTAGCTGAATTTGCGTTGCGGCGAGATGTTCTTGATCAGGTCGCGAGCGATGCGTTCGGCCAAGCGGCCCGAGCCGATGAAGCCCACGCTGACGACGGGCATGGGGAACTAACTGCTGGTTGCGCTGGACTCGGCCAAATCGAAAGTGAACGCACTAGAGACTCGTCCATCGCGCCGGTTAATAGTGCGGGGCATAGAAGAGGGCGGTAGAAGCGCCAAAATGCGACGGAGAGAACCGAAAAAGTATCTGCTGCTTGGATGGCCATCGGCCACTGCAATAACACTCGAGAGCTCCTAAAGTCCAGCGCTGGTAACGGAGACCGATCCCAACCAGCGAGCCGGTGGCGCTGTCCCCAGTGTATTGGGGGACGAGCTCTCGAGGATGTACGTTGCCGTGGGGTTGACTTCCTGGTCGCCCGTCAGGTTCGAAATGAACGGGGTTAACCTTGCTTGTTTAGATGCCGACGTAGATTAGATGCTGGTTGAGCGAGCGTACATTTTTGACAGACGAGTTTGTATAGAGGCGTGCCTCCATACGAATTTGCCAACAGTGCCAACTTGGATTTGGCCAGCTACCGCCCAGCTCCCATACAATTTCCAAGTGGTGCTTGGAAACATGATCACGATTGGTCGCCGCTGGCGATGACGCGCATCGCACTTAACCGAGTAGAAGGGTTAAATAACGTGACGAGGACGGGGGAAAGCATGCTCAACGTCGACGAGGACGATTCCCCAGCTGCGGGTGGCTACACCGACACCTGCAGCATGGGCCAAAGTCATCGACGCAGCGATCGGATTCCGTTTTTCGGTGCGCGTTTTTCTGAGACTTGAGTTGAAACTCAAGCACAGAAATGGACCCCGTGGTATCGGCGGTGGTCCTCCACGTCGATTGCTATGGCATGTCATGCTGCCTTCCCGACTCTAGAAGACGGACTTTGTCTTCGGGAGAATCTCGAGCAAAGTGTCTGGTTGAAGGTTGAGCAGCTTCAAGGAGAGTGGAGGATTGTGCTCTACATATTGGTAAACACGGCTCGGTAATCTGAGCAGCAAGTCCAACACGGTTAGAGCTTGGCGCGTGAGGTTTTCCATAGCTCAAGTTTCCTACGGACGAGAGTGCATGGTTGCGTCGGAAGCGCAGAATTCGAAAGTACTAGCAAGAGTCTGCCCAACCTGGTCGGAACGTGAATATGGCCGGAATAGCTGGTCAAAATGTTCGCTTGGATGGAGCTGCAGATTGGTTCACAATTGCAGCAATAGACGAAGCTGCGAATCAAAGTTGTGCGAGGGCTTCGTACGAACACGACTGCGGCTTGACCACACACAACTGGAAACAGATTATGATCCTGCAGTGCAGCTGGACGAGCTTTCCCTGCAGAGCCATTATTTATTTTAGAAGCACGTGAATTCCACACACACAGATAAATAAACCAGCAGCCAATGACACTCCAGACAAGATAATACTTCTAGCTGGGTCCTACATAGCAGTTGGGCTGGGCAAACGTTCCATTTGGGATTATTTCACTCCGTTTGGAAATGTTGAGACCCCTTGGCATTGTTAGCAGCCGTGGAGAGTGGCTTATTATCGGGATTTTGAGCTGCAAAGTAGGACAAAAACTCTTTGAACACGGCACTTCCTTTGTGGACACTAACCGGGGAGGAAGAGAGCTCTACTAAAAACGGGACTTCATATCCAGCAACAAAAGTATTGGCGAAGTTTTCACGGTGGATATGGGAACTTTGGTCTTGTAACTTCCCAATTGTTACGCGATGGATCAAGTAATTTGAATCACTCAAGGACGATAATTACTGAGTGATCGCTCCGGCTCACCTGGGACTTCGCAATTTCCTCTCTGACTAAACTTCTCTCGCTGTTCAATCGTCATGCACTTTGGCAACGTGGTAAACGCGGTCTTCGCAACTGTGCCCGCTCCCTTGACAAGCGACGGCAACCTCACCATTCTAGCGACAATTGCACCGAACAAGCCGTTTTCTTTTGACAAGGGGGGCGATAACCATGGTTTAAGCGAATGTTTGGGTCGTTAGTCATCAGCTTCGACTTACGAACGGTGATCTGGACTGAGCACCTCTGCGCCAAAGTAAGAGAAATACTAGAAATGGCTGTGGTCACCTTTTGCTTGGAACTAAGCTAACCGTGTCTGCTATGAAGAGGCCATGACGAGACCTGTATCTCATGGTATCCGAACGACTATCAACGTCTTCCAGCGTATTAGTTGTGAAGAACTTGTTACGCAAGAAGAAGCCAACGATTGCTAGTTCCAGATTCGCCATTCACACGTGGTTTGGACGGCCTCGGGTCCAGTTGTGTGTCTTTGGGAAGTGAATATTGTGCAGCTTTTCCGACAAACTTTCGAGATAAAATCTATTGGTTATCGCGTTCCACACGAGACCGAAAGTCGATTCTAGTAGCTAAGCTTTATAAGGTTTCCGGTCAAGTTGTTCACGTGCTTTGTCGGGCCCTCAAAAATTCCTGGAGGTATTTGTTGTGCTGGTGCCTGGCGAGCTTCAACCCACTTAAGTCACTCTTGATTCCGAGCGAGTATCTCACAAACGACTCCGACTTCCTCGTCTCCACCCAGATCTTGATCTTCGCTGAAATTTCGTCCGCTGAGGCACCCTTGGTGATAGCGTTGCGAGCACCAAAGCCCAGGCCTTGGGATTTCTTGGTGAATTCGTCTGCTTTCTTGACGTAGTTTGTACGTGCTGAGCAGACCCGAAGCCTCTCGATCAGCCGCCGACATGGAATTAAAACCCAACTTGGTCCAGACAGAATACGTCGACAGATCTTGCTTCCAATACCCACCCACTCGGAATTCATCCGCTGACTTCGCGTAGTTGTTATACCAATTCTTCATGATGGCTCGCTCGTGTCCACTCATAGACCTGTAGCCGATCTTGACGAAAACTTGTTCCTTGCTCAGCATTTGCATGGCCCACGTCTGTAGCTGGCTGTTCATAAAGTTATGGTGGAATCTGTAGCTCCGGGTCTGCATGAGATCGTCCACAGCGCCTTCGATCTTATCCAGTCCCAATTTCTTCCAAACATCGTCCGCAGTTGCTTCAGCTTTCACCCAAATAGGAATTTGCTGCTCGATAAACTGCTCGAAGTACTTGAAATTCGGGCTGTTAGCCATCCCAATGTCAGTATATTTGTCGAGCCCCAACAGGATTTTCACCGCCTCCGGGGTCATTTCCTTGGTGGTCCACGACGGAACTTGTGCAGTCACAAACTTGTCGTACGTGTTGTAGCCTTTCGCCCGTGGTAACGCTAAATCGTCCACGTTTTCCAGTCCTAATATTTTCTTGACTTCGTCCAATGACTACCCACTCGACGTCCAGCGCTTCACTTGGATCGACGCCTTCAGCGACGAGAGGCTGAAAAGTCTCTCTTCATCAGCAGTAGTAGAAACCTTGAGCCGTCTTCCGTTGGTGTTTGAGGGAGATACATATCTCGACATCTTCGTATACGCTTCCGCGTTGTTGCTGGACAGCAGACTCATTATGGCGACGAGCAGGACACGGTAGACCCCCATTGTCTAGGACGTTGAGGTCTTGCCGATTATATGTGATATAGTGTGGCAGCCTGTCACTCACTGGCAGCGACAAAAGACTGAAGTCAAGCCGACACAGCCATTCTGGATATCATGGATGCTCCGGATGTCTACAGTTTCTGAATGGAATTGTCGGTCAAGGAATTTCCATATGGACATTGAACGCGGGCAAGAATCTTCATGATGGGACTAATTGCGGCAATGACGAAGCGCATCTCTTCAAAGCATTTCGCAAGTTTGGCGGTCTCGAAGCGTGTCGATTTACAACGGTGATGTCCGCCGATGAAGTCATGCTTGAAAACTCAAATGTCGTGGTCGGATTCACAACGAATTCTCCGAGCCAAACTCCTCTTGCAAACGATTTTTTACCCGTAACTCACTACCTTGTCACAATAAACTCACGTTTCAATTAGTACGATCGCGGGTTAAAACACTTTGTAGCACTTAGAAGATCTGTTCAAAGACGACTGAAAACAATCAAGAGCACACAAACACTAGCAACATACTTTGGAGATCTTGAAATTCACGTCCCATCAAGTCCCATCTTCGCCTGCGCCTTTTGCTCTTTCAGATCAGAAACTGCTGGAGGTACTGATAGCTCTTGTGATTATGAAGCTTGGCCCTACGCAAATGGCCGAGTCCCAGAGATGCCTTGGCAAACGTTTCCGATCTGCCTGCGTCGACTCAAATCTTGATTCTCGTCGAAATCTCGTCTGAAGAAGTGCCCTTGCCGAAAGCGTTGGTATCTAGTAAAACAGTTCCTAGTAAGCTCATAGCCAAACCTCCCTCTTCTTGGCGTAGTTTGTACGTCGGCATTAGATAGGAGGCCTCGCGATCAGCAGTACTCATTTTATCCAGACCCAGCTTCTTCCAGACGGCAAAACTCGATAGGTGTTCGTACTAATACGCTTCTGCACGAAATTTATCTGCCGGCTCCACGTATGCCTTGTACCACGACTTAAGAGCAGCCTGTTTCACCCCTAAGACAGCCTCGTAACCGTATTGGCATCCAGCAGCTTCATTGCGTAAGATTTAATTCTGTCGTTCATGAACATGTTGAAAAACGCGTAGCTCGGGCCACTCGCAAGATCCCCGAGATCTTGCTCAGCCCCAAGCTTTCATAAGCCGCGGTCGAAGAACGTCCTGGTTCACCCAAACAGGAATCTGGGTCGCGATATACTGCTTGTAGTACTTGAAATTCAGGCTTGAGACCATCGCAGAGTCGATCAGCTCGTCTAGCCCCAAAATCGACTAGACTTTGTTAGGTCTTGCTGGACTCACGACGGGATTTGGGCGAGCACGAACTTGTCGTGGGTTTTAAAATCTTTCGCCTAAACGAAAGCAAAATAGCCCACATTTTCCAGACCCAGCAGCTTCTTGACATCATCAACGGACTTGTCAGTTGTCGTCCACAGTTTAACTTGTCCCGCTTTCGAGACAATCGCGCCTCCACTTTCCTCGAAGTTGTCATCTTCATCAGCAACAAGAGAAACCCTGACCTGCTTTCCTCTAGCAGGATAGATGTGGCCGGAAGCAATTGCATTAGTTTTGCCATCACCGCACTACACATGACGAGGAGATCCGCAGCTAGGAGCAGGAAACGGTAAAAAAACTCATGCCCTCGAAAATGCACAGAAGACGCCGAGCCTTGTGTCGATCTCTCCTGTGCAACGCGAATTGGCAACTGAACGTCAGACCAATCGAAACTATGGTTGGCGAAGCTTCTACAGTGGATCACAATAGGAATCGCTTTCAGGGTGCCCCATCATCACCACACAAGATGAATGGGGTATCGGGTGGGATCGACTCCAGGTGAGTCGATAAGTCATGCGCAAAATGAATAGAACCACTTGCAGGCCACGCTAGCAGCGAAGACTCCACAGAGCAATTGCTCCGTACAGCTTATCGACGCTTGAAAGTCGCTGCTCCTGGGCACGGTGGCTGCACCCAACGGACAGACGCCGTATGTTGAGTACGATCGCCTGGCGGCTAGTTTCAAGGTCAACAGCATTTCGGAAGCGACGGCACTGTTGGAGAAGTCCCATTGGACGAAATTATACGTGGAAATTATGCGGCCTCCCGAATGAGAGGGGAGAAGTCTTGGGGCAGGACATGCCAGTGCGTTACTGGCAGTGAACAGGATGAAGACCTGGCGTTCTGGTCTGAGACTTCGTTAAATGGCTTTGGACGGGAGGGACTCTGTGGACAGTGACAATGCTTTTGGAGTGGACACTCAGATCCCATGAATGGTTGTATTGGCCCGCGGAAGAACGGCCGCCAAAGACCCGCTTACAGCTGTTGCAGAAGCTGAGTAGACGGAAAAAGTTCCAGTTGGAACGTCGTCTTGGGACCGAACCGCTTTACAAGCAATGGCCATTTAACGATGCCATGGTTCAGGGTGTCACTCGGAGAGACGTCGATACGGTACACTGGCTGTTGAGCCCGCGAAATAGTCGTTACGACGGCCTGTGCCGGTTATCCGTTGATATTGTAGTTATTGGAGAGAGGCCGAAGGCACGGCAGCATCAAGTGGAAAACCCGAAGTCTGGAAGGAGCCGCATTCCACGGACACTGGGATATGGTTCACTGACTTAATGACCGTATTCCTAGCCAGCCAGACTCACGCCACAAAACAACCAAGCTGTCAATGCAGCCTCAGATGAAATGGCTAGTTAGCCAAGGCTTTGCGGTGAATCTTCGAGGTTTTCCTGATGAAGATTGCAAGGCAAATTGGACAGATTGTAAAAGACCGGTGCGGTTTCTCCTGGAAGGTAAATACTTGGATGCTTTTTGCGGTCAACTCTGCTTTACGTTGACAGCAGAGGTCGGTGATATCGAATTTATGGAGTTTCTACTAATCGAAGTTACCAACTGAAGCCAGCTGGTAATAACGGCTATCTGGTGGTGGTGAAGTGACTGTGGCAGCATCGAGCTATTGGGCAAGTGGAGCAGAAAGCTATTACTCGGGCTACAGCGCAATTCTCCCTCGCCAACAACTCCGAGTGGTTGAGTATATGATGACACGAGTCCAGAGCAGCTTCCTTGTCAGCATCCAGGTTTGGCAGGTGACTACTAATTTCTTTTTCGATTTCAGTTTAGTTCGTGCATTTCATCATAATTCTCTTCGATTCAACCAGTGAAATGTTTGGTGCGAAAGTGCTTGGTTTATTGAGGTGGTAGGTCTGTTGTCGAAGGGCATCAATCGCCGGATGTCTCCATCAATCAACGTTCCTCGGTCGGTATTGTCTTCACTTCACAAAATTCCAGCTCCGAAATGGAATTCCCTCAACTCACAGCCGTGCGCATAACATTGCGTATGAAAGTCACGACAAGCAACGACACATGTTCCGTTGCTGCTTTGATCTCCGAGTTTCTGGTTGCTGACATGAGTCTGGAGCGTGCCTGCCAATTGAGTCGCGTTGGTGGATCGCTGGCTTTGCTGACGTTGGTGGACAAAGAAGTGTACAAGACGGAAAAGTTGGAGCCCATCGAATCTATTTCCCGCCGAACCGCATTACAAGCAATGGATATTTAATGCTGCAATGGTTGAAGCCGTCGGTCGAACAGCAGTCGATATGATACAATGGTTGTTGAGCCATTTCCTGGGCTGTCTAATCCGTGAGAAGGTAGTGACTAAGGCTGCTTGTTCCGGTAATTTGTCGATGTTGCAGTCGTTGGAGAGACCAAACGCACGGCGGTATCGAGTGGAAAATGAAGAGTCTGTACGCAGCGTCATGCAACGGTCATTGGGATGTGGTGCTCTGGCTCAACGACCGCATTTTGGATGCGTCGAGGCAACAACCACAGCTCGACAGTAATGTCAACTCGGCGTTTGTCCAGTGCAATGTCATGAAATGAAGTGGCTCATTGGACACGGCATCAAGGTGAGCGTGGTGGACTTTCCGGAATATTCGGAGGCGTCTTGGGCCAATTGCAAGAGCTGCATACGGTGCCTTGTGGAGCTTGGACACAAGAAGGAGCTCTCTGATGCTTCTGCCTTTGAGCACGCAGCACTTCCTGGCGACGCAGAGTTTATGCAGTGGCTCTCAACGGTCCAACAGCCCACTGACAGGCATCTTTTGACGTACGTTGGTAAGGGTGGACACATCTCTGTGATGCAGTGACTGCTTGCATACTTAAAGAAGATCGACCGTCCTGTTGCTGAGTTATTCAGTGTCATGCTTTCGGCTGCAGAGAATGGGAAACTCGCTATGGTGCAATGGCTCTACGAACAATTCGGGCAAGGTCCACACGTTGTTCTCTTTCAGTACGAGCATGGCAAAATGAGCGATTCGCTGCAAACACCGATGGATGTCGCTGCTGAGAAGGGCCACCTCGAAGTCATTCAGTACCTGCACAATATCGACGTGGTAATGCGAACTACCGACAGTCTACCGAGTCGCCTCCGCTATCTGAAATGCACGACCAAGGCGATGGATGGTGCAGCAGCCAACGGCCATTTGAACGTCGTCAAGTGGCCACGCGAATCGTACGGAAGGATGCACGACGGATGCGATGGACAAGAGTTTCGACAATCTGGAAATGTTGCAGTGGTTGCACTCGCATCGATGGGAAGGATGCACGACAACTCTCATGGACTACGCCGATGGTAGACACTTTCACGTTCCCACTTGTAAGGACTACCCATGCTACTGCGTGGACAAGACCCCCGAGTCTTTCGTCGACGAGCAGATGAAAGTGCTGGAGTGGTTGCTTGCTAACCGGTCAGACGGCTGCACGAACGCAGCTATGGATTATGCTGCACGTGCTGGTAACCTCAGGGTTCTGAAGTGGCTGCACGCCAACACAACAGCAACCTGCTCGACGTTTGCAATGGACAGCGCGGCGTTCATCGATCGGCCAATTGCACATCTCGAGCCATGGAAGATGCGGCTGAACGAGGCCATTTGGAGGTGGTGCAGTGGCTGTTCCAACACCGTCCTGGGAGCAGTATACCAGACGTTGGGATCGTTCGAGCTGCGCAGTTCTCCGCTTTCTGCAAACCCCATCACCAGCTGCAAGTGGTTCAGTATCTGATGCCTCGAGTCCGCGGGTTGATCGCCGTCAATGCGATGCATGACGCTGTAGAAGCACTCCATTTCGACATTGCCCTCTGGTTATATGCGCAGAACCTCCCTGTCGAGACGGAACGGTTGCACGGCACTTGGAACCACCTCAAATTCATTGTCGAACGGTTCTACCAAGGTGGTGAAGAAGTGTTGCAGTGGTTTGAGGAGAAATACCCACAGAGCGTCGAGTACAGACAACGACACAAAAAGCCGGGTAAATCAGTCTAGGTTCTCATACAAAAATTATGGACACAAAAACTCGGAAGCTAACAGAGCTGGTGTTTGATTGGATAATATTTACCCTAAATTGTGCAAAAACCGGAATTTTATAAGGCGAGTTAAACTATAAATGACTCATACCTAGGAATTGCTGTTTCGAAGCTACGAATAACTAGATCTGGTGAAAACTCTTCCCACGCCTTAATCGTAGCTTTTATAGCTTTTAGACGTTTTTAGGCGCTGGAAGGCCCTTTTAGGTGTGTAGCAGCCACGAATTCGTGATTTAAGTGGTCCCATGACCCCCACGTCTAATGGCTGGCACACTGAGGTGCTTTTGGGGGCAAAGGGACCACGGTGGCACAGGCTTCCTCGGCCACAACGCGCACTCCTTGCTCCGACACATGACTGTCGAAGTTGTCGACAAGGAGCAGCGCTGGGCTGTCGATTTCATATTTTAGCAAATTTTTAACATAAAACTGCCAACCCACAGCGTCCATCCAGCCTGCTTCTTGAACCGTGTAAAAATGGCCTTTTGGAAGGGTCTTCAGTTCTTTAGCCTCGATGCTTCCGCCCAACTTGCCGCGTAAAATGAAAAGAATTGGAAGTTTTTTCCTAAAACAATGAAGAGAGAAAATAAGTAAACTATAACATAAATAAATAAGAAATAAAAACGTACCGTCTGCTCTAATCGTAAGCACAGCTGTCATGCGGCCTGAGTGCTTCGTCAAGTCTTTGACTTTGGCGGACCCATTCCTTCCCTTCACGCCCCAGATTCGCGCGGGCGGCATGTCGAAGTTTATCGCCGTTTCGTCGACGTTGTAGATTTCGGCAGGGGAATAGGAGCTGTAGGTAGACCAAAACTCTATTGCAAAGTTAGCCTTGATCTCCAAAAGATCAGCACTAGGCAATTTTGTTTCCTGGGCTTTTGAGTTGAGAACCCATATCTAAAATCAATACAAATTAATATTTCACGCAACAAATTAGCATTAATATTCTAAGATGTACTGAAATACAAAAATACCTGTCTGCGGTTCGTTGGAGGAGTCTTTCAAGCGCACGGCGACAACTCGCGGGCGATGTCTTGCCCTCTGCGTAGCTTTCTAGCCAGAGGCAGTAGTTGGCTTCTATAAAACCTATCATGATAGAGGTGGTGAGCCACTAATAGGAAGTTAGTTAGTATAAATATCAATACTCAATAAATGTGCTGTGCTTACCTCTTCATCTCGACGCGTGTCTTTCATAAAAGTCACCAGAGCAGGGGTGAAGGGAAAGCTCTCCTTGCGCCCCTGCCCTTTCGTCGTCTTGGATAGCTTGTTCCCGGTGAAGGAACGAAGCCTGTCGCGAGACCGCCACCAGCCGTCCACTGTGCCGTGTGGGTAGCCCAGCTCGGCGACGGCCTCCGACAACCCCACCGCCTCGATGAGGTCGAGCGCCTCCAGTTTCTCCTTCACTGTGTACCCTTGCTGCTTGCGCTTCATTGCGCGTCTTGAAATGGTGCGTCTCGGAATGCAGGGGTCAGCCTTTGTTTTATAGCAGCACCAACCAAATTTTACGTTTTTTATTGGCAAAAAGAAAATATATAATGCAATTTTGATTGGCTAAAATTTTGTATTGGTTTTCTGTTTAAGCCCCGGGTTTTGTGTACCCCGGCTTTTGTGTCGTTGTCTGTAGACAGCAAACATGTTCACTTTAACTATGGCTACGTTTGTAAATACATTAAACACCTCCGCCATCCATTGGTTGAAAAGATCATTTCGCTAATCTTGATGGCCTCGCCACAGGTGCAGCTCGTGTGTCTGCCAGCGTCGCTGGTGATCGCCAGCACCGACAGAGCGTCCACTCGCGACGCTCTCGTGCCTTCTCTGCTTCAGCTGCTCTTTTACTCCAGCGACAGCGACGCTGTGCGCTTCCTGAGCTACGTAGAGACCCAACACGAGGTGTCACTAGTCTTTGAGGAACATTTGTTACGTAATTTCCCTACTGGGTCTTTGGAGTTCGAGTCGCTGCGGTGGAAAGCGCTGCAAGTGGCGAGTGCTGGTCCTGGTGCCTTCTTGAGCCAACTGGCGGTGCTCACTCAACTCACGACGGTGCTGGCCACGCACGGCGTCAGCGTGTTCCAGGTCTCGACGTATCAAACTGATTACGGTGCGTAACAAACACCGGAACAAAATAAGATTGAGTCATCCATTGACGTTTGTTCCAGTGTTGGTCAAGGTGGAGGATCTAGAGACGGCGATCAGCTGTCTGCAAAGCTTTTGCTGCATTGAAATGGAGAATGGCGAAGAATTGACCGCCGCAGAGGAAAACCAAGAGCCAGGAGAAGAAACTGCAGACAAGAAGGAGGCGATTGCAATGCATCATCATCCACTGAGTGTACCGGACGTGAAGCTGCATCTGGTGCAGTTAAACAGGAACATTGTAAGAAGACACATGTACGCATTGGTACAGTTATTATTCAAGCCGAAAGGAGAGAAGGAGGACTCGATACACCGTTTCTTAAGCTACTCGGAGACGGGGAACGATATCTCAGTGGTCACCAGTGACGAACGGTTTTTAGAGACAGCGAGAGAGCTGACAGACCAAGGAGTTCTGGTGTCGCCGGATTATTGGAGACCAGTGCAGATCGGCAATACCAAGCTGGGCTTCGCGGAGACGGGGATTGTTGCAGGCCAGACGAGAGTGCTCGTGAATGCTGGCACGACGGTATTTTACCTCAGTACTTACGCCACGGTTGGTATACGTTCTGTTTACGATTGCACGAAGATGTTTGGATTGTGATGGAGTTGGGTATTGTTTGTTACATGTAGGATTTCATGCTGATCAAGGAGGACGAGTGGGACGACGCTTTGCCCATTTTGCGCGACCACTTCGAACTGATTGAAGGCAATTTTGCATCGCTAGCCGCGTGATTAGCCGATAATTTGAAACACACACAATATTTAACGAAGGTAGATATTTTTTGTTTCATGGTAGGTATTGCAGTTCTCTCCAGTGCACTGAAAGTTGTCTTCAAGCCTCTGCCGGATCTCTTTGGGTAGAAATAATGTCTAACCGACCAGACTTTGCAGCGATCTCCATCTCAGTAGTACAACTGACCATTTGAAAGTCGTAGTATGACCACGAGGACGCATCAGAGTCGTAGTGGAAGTATGACAAGTCCATGAACAGATCAATAGCTCGGTTGGCTCCGAACTACCGGTAGAGCCACTTCATCACCTCCAGGTTATCAACCTAAGCTGCAACAAACATCACGTAATGTAGATCAACTGAATCTATGCAATCCACCAGATGTTGCGCTACAGAGATATGGCCACCTCGACACGCTCGCCCGACTCCATCAACACAGTGTTTGACTGGTCAACCCCTCGACGAACTCGAGATTATCATCTATCTTCTCCAATGCTGCGGCAGTAATATGTTGGTGGAGCTCTTCTTCCAGAAGTAAGCGAATATTGTGTTTGCATTAGCCACGTAGTGTCGAAATAGTCGGGAAAATTGTTGACTTCAAGCGAAATCTCACCACTATTATCCATACACCCATCGAATGGCTTGTACCATAGCTCGAGTAAATTCCCATCAATCGTAATAAGGATCTTCGCCAGACTCTACTGGTTGCTTCTTACAGCATTATCCCCTTCCTGCCAGATGAAATTCAATAGATTTACAGAACCATCTTGCGATATCTTGCAGGCTTGATCCAGTGGGAAATCAGCGAGGTGGAAATCGGTGATCATTGTTGCAACGACTTCAGGAGCGTTGTCACGTACACTTTCACGAAGCACGGCTGTCGTGGCTGTAAGCTGCTTCGACTCCATTTTGGTTAAGGCGATACTTTGCTGGCTTTGAGAAGAAAAAAATAATAATGGGCACGACATCCATTCTGTTGTCAAGTTTCGTAAACGCTCCCGTCAAACTTTGTGTGAGTGAAAGATCTTGACCTTGAGTCTGAACAATACAAACAATACATTTTTAATTGGCAAAATGGAGGAGCGTTGGGATTTCTTGGCGCCGTGGTTGAAGAATATCCGCATCGCCTTTACCTTCTGGGCCGGCGCGGACATCAAGTTCACCGCAAAGCGCCATCTCGAAGTGAAGCTGCCGTGGCAACCTGCGACCGACGACGGGGCTGGGGCCAAGAGCACCAGGACAAATTCAACCAAGCACGAGATGGCCTGCTCCTTCTGGCGGCCGTGGAGCGCGTAGACCACCTGGCGTGGAAATTTTTGCTAAGGAAATATTGCCAAATGCGACTGGGCAAAGAAGGAGGGTCTCTCTATGAAGAGAACGTTCCAGTCCGCTACTTTTTAAGATCATCCCTCAGAAGGATGCTCTGCTCCGTGTACTGGTGAACTTCTGCGGAGTGAGCCAGAGAGAGCATCCAATGGTTATTTTCGAGAAGTATCGAAATGAAGATTTTGGGATGCCACGCAAACCAAAATAGGTTTTCTGGGCGGTGTAAGAAGGATCTCGTCCTCTGCTCAGTCCCAAGGCAGGCTGCGTAACTGCCCGGGCTGCAAGGGCCTCCTCGCTCCTCGTCATTCTTCGTTTTCTCCAGCAGTAGCTAGCTCTTTAAACCGCAACCTTCAACTCAAGATGCCCGCAGCGCTATCGACGCGTTCATTCGTCCTGGTTACGCCGGACATGATCAACTTCAAGTGGGAACGCCCCATCTACTGCAAGGTGAAAAAGGTCAACGCTCGCTCGGTGCAAATTGAAGGTCTTCACGATGCAGCTGGAGAAACCTGGGTCGTATCAAAATCCGCTCTACTCAACCGCACCGTGTCCGCGCAAGAAGCGCGTTCCAGCACTCACGGCCCCCTGCTTCGTCAACCCGTCCTGGTTCAGCACCAAGACGCTTATCACTTCGGGCAAGTGGTTTCCGCATCTGAAGGTCAAGCAACGATAAACCTGCTCGATCAGACGATCACAGCGAGAACCGATTTTATTACCCCCGTTGCCCCCGTTGTAGCTCTACTCCTGTATGAGTTGACTTTCTCCACATCGGAATGGAGTCTCGACGAGCTTCTGGACATGAGTCATTCGATCGTCGACGCCATCTGCGGCTCTGGTACATCCTCGGGGACAACGAACATCGCATCGATCGCAGGCGCTTTTGTCGAAAGCACTTCTCTACCACAACTTGACGTCGATAGGACGTGGATAGATCCGATGACCGGGGAGGCTACGGTTTTCCCCTTCAACACGCCATCGATTACGCTCACTACGTCGACGGTAACAACGAGCCTGTTCCAGCGTCAATCGGAACTTCTTTCTGCCACCCTCCTCGGCGCCGGCGACCAGCAAGATTGATGTCTTCCGCCGACAGCCTCACGCTATTCAATCCTATGGAAGATAATGACGACAACTCCATGTTGGAGCCCGTCGTCGGCATTACAGAGGCTAATTTAGCTTCAAGGCGTGCATCCGCATCCCTGAAGTGCACCGCAAGTATTCAACTTCAGGAAGGCGACGGCGGACGCAAGCGACCAAACGTCGGTGCCAACGACACCTTGCAAACGGACACTCAAATCGCTCATCTGCTACTTAACCATCCCGAACTAACGGAACGGTTTATGCAGCTTCAAGCGGACGCCGCCAATGCGTCACACGAAAACTCGATGCCAAGCCACAGTCATAGCGGAGCAACATCACGCGTAGTCCAGCCAGCCCATGCCTTCGATAGTACATCCCAACAACCCGCCCCGCAGCTCAGCGAAGTGGTTCCAAGATCCAAGTATGCGTTCACGCCTTCCGTCCCGCAGAAGCAAATTCACGCACTAGCCACAGCACCGGCACATCAAGGTAAGAGCCCAACCGTTTTCATTGAAGGTCTAATCAACTCCAGAGCGGTCACGTTCAAACCCGCGCCAAGTGTTCTAGTCCGAGCGTATGACCTCAGCTTTGGTACCCGCGGCTTATCGATCATGCATTTCGCCCCGCTGAAAACGCTCAATGAAAAAGCGGTCTGGATTCTAACGGCTGGAGTGAACATGCAAAATTTCTCCGCCGCAGTTCCTTTACCGCCCGCAGTACAGGCGGAGTCTCTCGACGACGTCCTGGACGCACTCCAGGCGCTAGAAATTTATGGCACTGAATATTTCTCGGCGGCCATAAAGGAGCTCGTGAACACTCTCGTCGCCTTCACGAAGCAACAGTTACGCAGCATGGTGTGGCAGCAAGTTGATCTCATGCTCGTTGTGTTCTGGATGAACTCGCTGCTTGAAAATATCCGCGTGGAACTCGAAACAGGATCCAGTGACGGCTCATCCGTCAAATTTCAGTGCTCCCTCGACAACCCAGATCTCCGCCAGATCATCCTCCAGATACAACAAAGGCAAATCATGCAGCTACAACAGGCGATGTCGCAGTCTTCGCCTCCTCGGCCGAAGCCCAAAGGTCCAGCACTGAACAGTAGCGGATCATCGCTAAACGACAGGAGCAGCCGCAAAGTCAACCGCGTCATCAAGAACGAATTCGCCATTCCTCCAGATGTGTACGCGCTACTACCTGTACGAAATGACAAGCGCCTGTGCCTTCGCTACATATCCAACTCTGGCTGACGTTCATCTAGCAACACCGATTGCACAGGGAAATCGCGAGCGCATTTCGTTCCAGACAGCCTCGATCCACGCGTTCGGGAATTCATCGCTGAAAAATTCGGTGGAGTCAAAACAGAACACGCAAATCTGTGACGCCAGGCTGGCCACGTCATTTCCCGCTCGAGCATGAATCCAGTCGCGTTAACTTCTCGGTCTCTATCAATGTCGTCGTCGACAACGTCCACTCGGACACCCGCCGCGTCACTCGACGCCGGCACAACTCTCCATCATATTTCGGATCTCTCATCACGTACACGTCCGTCTAGCGAACGACCATCTACCGATTCACTCTCAAGATCGGCGGGTCTACTTCCCGCGTCTACAAGAAACGTTTTTCCCGTAGCAACTCAACACAGGAATTTGTCTAAACAGTCAGAAGCGTGCGTCCGACAGCATCTGGAAGAACGTCTACTACTGGAGGAATCCCGGACGTCCGTAGTCTTAAAGCGCGCCGGATTTTCCAAGTCAATGTCGCAAGATGAGCCGATAGATGACATCGACATGTGCGCAAAGAATTCAATTTCTGCCATCATCCGAGACCGCTGTTTGTCACTCGACAAAACGGTTCAACTAATCCGCAATGAGTCATATGGCGACACTCGTCCCAACAAGGCTCTCGAACCCGCACGTCTAGAATTCGTCCTGGCGGGATATCCTCATCTGCCAACACTGCTGGAAATCGCCTCTCACGGCATCAAGCCAAAATGGACTTCTGGTTTCAAGCCCACCGATCGTAAAGTGAAAAATCACGAATCCTTTAGACGCCACCTACAAGCCGCGCTAAAAGTATTCGGGAAGGACAAGACGCAGGAAAGTTCCTCGTAGTCGATGCAACACTGTTAGATCAGTGACCAGCGGTGTGCTGCAGCCCATTTGGTGCCGTGGAGAAGTCTGGCGTTGATCCAAGCACAGAAATCCGTCTAATCCATGATCTATCACACCCGCCAGGTCTTTCAACAAACGACCGTCTCGACAAAGACTGCCTGTCTGACATCGACTATCAGTATGTTACAATCCTCGCACAACGCATTGAATATCTGGCCGCCAATTACCCCGGCTGCCGGATTTGCATTCTCAAGGGCGATGTGAAAGGCGCGTATCGTCACCTGATGACTCATGCAAGCCACGTCCACCTGATGGCCGGGTTGATCCCAGAGCGCAACGCACTAGTGATCGACCTGGCAGCGCCCTTCGGATGGTCAGGATCACTAAAGTACTACGCTGCGTTTGGGAGAGCGATCTCATGGTGCGTGAAAAACAACTCGCCGGCATCGGTCTCGGATTCACTGGACACTATCCCAATCTTTGGCTACGAATGGGTAGACGACCACATTCTAATTGAAATCGACTAGCCGAGCGCCGCCGCTACGCGGCGGTGGGTTACGGTTGGATGCAGCTGTGGACCGCCCGCCTCCGCTACGCTCCGGCGGGATGATGCAGCTTTTACACGAACTACTAAGTAGTTTAATCTACAGCCGTAAAAAAATGTTTTATAAAATACATGAAAATTGCCAAGAGCCATTTGTCCAACATAAAGCTAGGTTCTTGTTCGTAGTGGCAAGCTACTACATCTAGCCTAGCAATAAACCTCGACTCCTAATCAAAAATCTGCGTGTACACGATGTTTCTCGTGTACACTCCCCGTCCGGGTCTACAAACTCTGGATACTCAATCAATGCCTTGAACTTGCTTCGAGAGGTCACGCGAGACAACGCCACGTACAACTGGCCATGCGAAAAGCACGGGAAGCCAAGTACAGCCCCAAGTTTAACACCGTCTGACCTTGGGCCTTGTTAATCGTCATGGCGAATGCTGGTTGCACGGGGAACTGCTTTCGTCGTAGCCGGAAGGGGAAATCGGAGTTGTCGTCGTCGCTCACGAACATAATTCTCGAGATGAGTACTTCTTGGCCTGTTCGTTCTCCAGTCATAATTGTTGCTCTAATGACGTGGTCCTTCAAGTCGACGATTCGTAGACGCGTTCCGTTGCACAGTCCAAGATCCGGGTTCAGATTTCTCATCATCATGATTTCTCATCATCATGATGGGGATGCCCTTCTTAAGCAACAGTCTGTGAGGTGGAATCCCGTTCATGTTCACCGAGTGGAGGAACTCCTGCTCGAAAAATGTTCCGTCATCATCCTCCACCGAGTCCACCGACAAATACTCCCGCGCTGTCTCCGGAAGTCGAGCTGCGACTGCCTCGTTGATTCTCCGTACCGTCTCGTTCGTAGTCGTCAAAATGGTCCGACTGGCAAAATATTCATCCGTTGCAACCTCTGGATTGGCAACGTCGGCATACATTGCGTCAATGATGCGGGTCATACCCCTTGGTATTGCCCCTGGAGCTATTTCCTCGTCCTCGTCGTCTTCTACAGGAGGATTCGGGATCAGCATATCAGCTGGAATCTTAATGTAGTCATTGCCAAGATCAGCACGTTTTTCGTGCCGACCCTCTCCAACGGCAAGCAAAATTCAGAGAAAGAGAGGTTATCCTCGTCGCTTTCTCCTGTCCCCTCGCTCCCAATGCGCATGTTCTGTGTTAACCGAACCTGCAAAAGTGTCTCCACAGAGGCGATTCCTTTATACACGCGTTGATCGTTTCTGCGGGCGTGCCTCTCTTCACGACAGGAAGGATCTGGCGGAAATCTCCTGAGAGCACAAAAACCTTTCCGCCGAAAGGCTCCCTGGGGTTATCCATAATGTCCCGTAGCGTTCGGTCGACAGCCTCAAACGCGTGGCGATGCGTCATCGGAGCTTCACCCCAAATGACCAAACTGGTCTGCTGGATAAGCTTGCGCAGGTGCGACTGTTTAAAATCGAACACGTAGAGTCCTTGTCCAGTTTCAGCGGAATTTTGAAAGTAGAATGCGCCGTACGCCCGCCCATGAGAAGCAGAGACGCAATTCCACTGGATGCAACAGCAAGTGCAATATTCCTATCCAGACGCACCCTGGCCAAAATGCGTCGAAGTAATGTAGACTTTCCCGTTCCACCAGGCCCATCAACAAAGAAAAGCTTTTGTGAAATTTCCCGTGTGGATGACCTGCCCCCGTCGTTACGCGAAGCGCTGGTCGTCGATATCCCATGTCCTAACTCGGCTTCGACGGCTTGTATGATCTGATCGGATACGGCTTTCTGCCCTTCGTTGAGTTTGGCCTCGTCGCGAACAATAGCCTCTAATGTCCTTGTGCTGTAGCTTTTCTCGCGGCGTATGAGATTGTTGTCGAGAAGAGACTCTCGAACCAAACTCGGGAAATCACTCAACTGCGGAAGGTCAATATCGGTCACAGCATACCCACTCACCTTTAGCAAATCGTTCACGCTTTTAGCGTCTCAAACATCACCACAGTCTCTCGTGTAGACTCGGGGAGATCCCGGTGCTTATGCGCTATGTCCCGATTCAATTCCTCATAGAATTGGTCCCACAACCCACGGACGTCGCTTGGCATCGAGTACACTAACAGTGTACTGAAGAGCTGTCGAAGTTGGTATGGCATCTGAAAACTTGCAGCCTCTGTCATGCATGCAACCCACTCTTGGTCGTTGTCAAGATATCCCAATTGTAACGCCGCATCCCTAAACGTGGGACATACGACGCCGTTAACTGCCCGTATATCCTCGAACGATGTAGGTCCTCTTCGATTGCAGAGCAGTATTCGGAGGAAAAACTTCTCGCCATCCCGGGGGACACATGAACCAATCTTCCGAGTGCCGCTCTATACTGCTTACGCCGAACCCACTGCTTCTCGTTCCAAACGAACTCCTTGGGGATGTCTTTGTACAGCATCGTCTTCGCGATCTGGTTCTCTGGGGCGTCGCTCTGACATAATTCAAAAACCTCGTGAGGTGCGTGTGCGCACTTCTTTCCAGAATCGCGGTGGGATCTTCCCTTACGTCGAAATGAATCATATGCTCTCTCTCCAAATGCACGGTAAGTTGCACGACAGAGTGAGTTTTCCCTTGAACCGCGTAATTCAGAAGCCGGATGCACGCCTCCACAGGGGAAATATACCGAGCATCTAAATATCGCAGGATTTCGTTTGGCTCCTCGCTCAGGCGTTGCTCAGACGGACGACCATTGCCCGAATCGACGACGACGATTGTCATGACGGTCCTATCTGATCCCTTGTACACGTACTTGTAAATATACTTGACCGCGGTGATTCCAGTACAAACCTCTACGTTGATGTGGCAATCGTACTTCTGAGAGAAGTACGGGTTATAGGGGACCACCCACTTGTTTGCGGTAGCATTATCATACTTCCGCCCTTTGAACTTTAAAACTCCCGCACTCCGCTCGCGGCGTTTATACTCTGGATATCCATTCACATTCGCCTGAGTCGCCGTATTCAACTTTTTCGGAAAACCTTTGGAGCACTTCCCGTCTTTCATGCAAGCACAATTGGGATTCGCGGCGCCACACGGGCCGTGCATCATACACGTCATCACGGTCTTGTAAAGATCAGGGTTGGTCGCCTCGTCGGGTATTTCGGCGGACACCATCGCATCAATCACTTCTCGGCTTCGCGGCTTATCCTCATCATCCAGAATAATCAATATGTGTGCATGCGGCAGACCTCGCTTCTGAAACTCCACAACGTAAATCCGAGCACGAACACGGCCCAACACACCGGCGTCCAAATCTGCAAGTAATTCCCGCAATTTCTGGTTCCAGACACGCGCAACGATATCGGGACGGTCCTGTGCCGTCTGTCCTTCCGACAGCTCACTTGTAATTTCACTCCACTCTGGGTTGCAAGTCATCGTCATGAAAATATCTGGCTTTCCATACTCGGCCACAATTGTCATAGAGTCCTTGTAGCATTTGTACATGTATCGGGGCTACCAGTATAGGTCGCTGGTAGAATCCGCCGCAAGCCGTACTGGTTCAGGAAATGTTTTTGCTGACGGCCCCCAGAACCCGCGTGGCTCTCCTCATCACGCATCTCAACCTCACTCTCGTTGATGTAGGCGTCTTCCACACCTCTGTACAGGTCCGCGCGGATCTCTTTCTGGTTATTCGCAACCCACCTTAAACTATCCTGCTCCACTTTAGCTCGTTGATCCACACACCATTGCTGAAAAAGCCGACCACCGAGATGTAGCACTGATCCATCACCCGGCTTAGGGAACAAACGAAAAGCCGTGAACTCTCGAAGAGACATCTTGGGCTCCTCCCGACGTGTCTGGCCGTTTGCATAGGTATCGGTGAAAGACCATCCTAACTCTCCGCTTGGAAAAAGCAACGGCTACTGGAGTGGGTCGTACATCGGGTTCGTCTCGAACAAACGGAGGAGACGCCGCTGCTTCGTGTAGATGATAAGGTCTCTGTGTTTGTCGAGGTTTCCGTCCTCCACCAGTGTCGCCCCAACCTCAGACACGGTTGGTAAATTTGTTGTGCCAGGTCGCCTGCGATCCGCGTACAGGTTAAACTGGAGATCCACGATCTCTTTCCCGTCCGCTACCTCTTTCCGAAGGAGTTCTCCAAAATTCAAGAACTGCTGCCCGAAAGGATTAACTGTTGCCATCATGTGCTCGAGGGTTCCCAGTTTTCCCGGTCCAAGTGAGCAAAAATGCCTTCGCGACGCGCTGCCCGTTTATGCATATCCGGATCTACGATGTAAATCTGTGCGAACTTCGCAGGTGCTGGTTGGCTTGTGTCGAAGTAGTCGATCGACGGGAGTAGAGAACCGAGATAGTGACCCATGGCACCTTGGATCCTGTACGTGTAAACACCGCGCTGCCCCTGCACCGAAGTATCCTCTCTCACGCGTTGAATGGCGGAGCTATCACTTCTAGACGCCCCGACGGACGTGAAAGCAAACACTTGATTGTACGCACGGATGTGTTCTCTGAACTCCTGCTCTCGATAAAAGCCGTGGAGGTAATTGGGAGCTGCTTTCAATCCCGGTAGCTGTACCTTTCCCTTCAGACAACATGAGAAAGCAGATTCACCCGGCCATTTCCAGGCCCCACACCAAGCACACTGTATCTGATCAGGAAGCTTGTGCCGACCGTCTTCAACATTTTTCCCAGACACTTTGGACTTGCAGAAGCTCTCGTGGTTACAGAGTGCGTGACCTCGTCGAGGGCAACGGTTTCTAACCCGCCTGTTCTCGTTTTCGGCCTCGCGTCGCTCCGCACGCTGTGCCTCCGTTTGGGCGCCATGCCTCTGTCGACGCCGCAATGTATCACGGTTCAGAGCTGCCTCCCGTTCGTGGTTTCCTTGGAGTATACGCCGAACTTCGTGATCGATGCGATTACGTTCACGTTCCGCCTCACGCTCGGCTTCTGTCAGGAGCGATCGTCGAGCTTCTTGGCTTGCTCGCGCTTCCTCCTGGCGACTTGTACGTTCTTCTTCAGTCTCGTCATAGCGTCTAGCCTCCTGGTAGGAGCGATCGCGCTCTCGCTCGCTTTCCTTCTCTTCCTGTGATTGATTACCACGATGACGCTGTTGGTACATACGACCTCGTTCCCGCTCGCGGTCTCTCTCGTCTTGGCATTGATTCTCGCGACGATTGACCTGGTACGTTCGATCCCGGTCTCGTTCTCTCTCTCTCTCTCTCTTCTTGTGACTGACCTTCTCGACGGCTGCCACGATAGACGCGATCACACTCTCGAATTTCCTCCCGCGCCTCCTCGGTTCGATTAGCACGGCGAGCTTCTTGGTACAATCTGTCGTGTTCTCTCCTGGCCTGAACCTGGTCTTCTTTCTTCCTGGCTCGTCGAATCCGCTGCAGCTCTCGATTTCGCGTCCGAGTACGTTCTTTCTGAGATGCGGTCATGTTGGCTCTCCGTTTCCGCGCGTTTTCGGCTTTCTTCGCACGGATCCTCTCCGCTTCGTCTGGTTCAGGTATTACCGCACTTGGTGCAGGAGTTGCCACCGTCACGGGGGCAATTTCTCCCACAGACTCGGCGTAACGTCGTTGATGTTCTGCTGGGTCATCTTCCTCCTGTTTACCTTCTTGATCGCCATTTATGTCGACAGCTGGTGCTTGGACCTCCCGAGTTGTGATGTGGTCCGCGTTCAACGTTAACGCTTCCAGAGCCTTGTTGAGATTACATCGCCTGCTACTTCGTCTTCGTTGGCGCTTCCGCTTGTCCGCACGATTCTCAGGTTCGCATGGAGTCGCGTTAACACGTTCGTTCTCCCGCAACTCTTTCTCTATGTCCTCGCGCGTCCGCTTGCGCTTGGGTCGCGCCATGGCGTCCTGTGGACACGAAACAGAGTCACACAGCGCGTTAGACATTACGTCTAAGTACGTCCACATTTTTATATGCAGGTTGGAGTCTTGATCTCGGATCTTGGGTCTTTTGCGTCGTTTTTGTTGAGTGTGTTTGCATCTGCGTACTGCCTGGCGTGCCAGCTCCCTTCGTAATAAGCCGCAAACATATCCCGCCTACAACATACCCAAAAATGGGTACGGAGTGGTTTTTGCTGCACCATAAATGGCACCGTCGGCAAGTCCAGGTTTGAGCGCCCGGGCAGTACTGAGAGTCTCCGTGCGATATCCGTTGCACATCGCTTTTCAGCGGAAGCTCGACATCAACAGGTCGAAAGCTTCGGGTAAATTTGGCCAATAGGCAGGCGCCATAGGTGCTCTCACTCAGAGTGGGTGGTGGGCCGCAGCCCCTTAGCACGACACCCCCAGCGCAAGCGCTGGGCCATATACTTCACCCTAACTTCCTCCCAGGAGTCTAGGACTATCTGTGCGTGGTGGCTTCGTCTCCACTTAAGTCTAACATGCATACGTGCAACGCACCTTTCCACTAGACAGCCGCGCGCGCTTCTTCTTTGAATTTGGGGGCGAACGTCCCAGTAAAGTACGAATTGGTGTGGTCCACCTTCTCGGGCCGCCTTCGCTCCGCTCGGCAGCGATTGGGTGAAAATCTTTTGGCGAATGGACGCCGCCGTCGCTGGCGCTCGGCAGCCAATGGCAGCGCCGGATCTTGTCCATCGAAACTCGGCGACGGACCGACCGACAGACTGACAGACAAACGGACAGACAGCAAGTCTCTAGTAGCAGTCTAAGATACTGCCGATGTAACAACTAGCGCGGGCGAGGAGCGTTGAGCGAGACGGCGGTGTTGCTGCGGGCGGAGCTGTAGTCGGAGGGAGGAGGAGCCTTGGCACTTGGAGAGTAAATTGAGAAGTGAGATTGATCTGGCGGGTTTATCTTGCTAGCGCGCGTTGGGGAAACGCAAAGGGAAATCCAGTTCCCATCCTAAAGCCTATCAATTCTCTAAGTCCATATGAATCCTAAATCTACCAATGAACAGCTCCTAACTGGAAACGTAGCTCGAATCTTGAATCTTCTTGATGCGTCCCATAATCAAGAATCCATCAATAACTGGATTCTTTCAAATCCGTAGAACTTAAGAGCCAATCAGAGTAAAGATTGTGGGACGTTCTTGAGACACCTAGAAGGTGTAATCTTGAACTTGAAGCCCTCGACCAATAGGAATGCTTTATGTATGTATGTTTACTACCATAAAGATAGCCAGCTATCCAGCATAATCTGGATAGTCTCAAAACGTATTGTCGGGGTTGTCGTCTGCAACATGTTGTCGCTGACGGCAATTCCGTCACATGACCTCTCTTCAAGAAGACGCCTATTTCGAAAATGGCTTCGGTCTCTTCTTGATTCCCCAATAGAGATCAATGAGTCCGGGAATCTGCTTTAGATTCTCCACGGGCTCCCAGGTGGCCTCTGACTTCGATTCGCCAAGCCACCAAACCTTGTACTGAGGTTTCCCCTTGTACTTGCGATGCCCAATTACGGCCTCAACGAGTTGTCCCTCGGAGCCATCGGCTAACACCACTTTGTTCACCTTCTGCTTACGATTGGTGTCCTTCTTGTACGGTTTTAGTAGTGGTGTGTGAAACACCGGGTGCATCTTCAATCCCTTCGATAATCCCAACTCATAGGAATCCTTCGAGATCTTCTTCAACACTGGAAACGGTCCAATGTATCTTGGAGCGAGCTTCTTCGACTGGGCATATCCCTTGTGACGGATGTCCATATTCTTTCCGTCTAACAACACCATATCGTTGACTTCAAAGTCCTGCACGTGTCTTTTCTTGTCGTAGTAATGCTTCATATGCTCCTGCGCTTCGCTCATGCGATCTTGTGCAATCTTGAGCAGAGTTTCTTGTCGAAGCAAAAACTCTTGCGCTGATTTCTCCAACTTCTTAAACTCTGGATCTGCTGCCACATCATCTGGCATGTAGGGTATATATCCTAGATCCGCTTCGAACGGTGACATCCCTATCGTAGAGTGTACACGTCGATTGTAGGCAATTTCTGCCAAGTGGAGATAGTCATTCCAGTCATTTTGGGTTGGACTAACGACACCTCGGAGATAGTCTCCAATGAAACGGTTCGTTCTTTCCGTTTGTCCGTCAGTTTGGGGTCGGAATGCAGACGATAATTTGTGCTGTGTTCCCATAGCTGTCATAGTTGCTTTCCAAAACTTAGACGTAAACTTGGTGTCTCTATCGGACACAATGGTCTTGGGCATGCCATGGTCCTTGACGTAATTCTTCATGAACACGTTTGCGATTTCCGTAGAATCTTCTGTTGTCTTAGTTGCAATGAACTTGGCTCGCTTGGCCAAACGATCAACAATGACCATAATCGAGTTGTATCCTTCTTTAGTCGATGGAAGAGACACGATGAAATCTATGGATATATCAGTCCATCTGCCTCTTGGAACATCCAACGATTGGAGTAGTCCTGGTGGCTTTGTTTGCCTAGCCTTGTTGCGCTGACACATCTCACACGTGTTGACATAGCGCTGGATATACTTGGACATTCTTGGCCAATAGTACTTTTCGCGAACAGCCAAATAGGTCTTATAATACCCAGGATGGCCAGCTGACACTGAGTCATGGTTTTCACAGATAACGCGATTCTTGAGATCTTCGTCGTCTGGAATGTATAAACGTGGAGTCTCATCTTCGCCTGTCTGATAGTATAAGACGCCGTCGTTGATTGAATAACGTGGCATCGAGACACCTTCATTCAGACGTTTGATAATCCATAGCAGTTCCTTCTTCCTTGAGTACATCTGCTTAGCTGATTGAGCGACAGTCACCTTTGAGGCAACCATCGTCGCCACAATTTCGCGGTTTTGAGCAGACTCAAGAAGTTCTTTTAGGCTGACTTGAGCGGCCTTGTGCTCGAAGTCTGGCTTTCTTGATAGGGCATCTGCTACAGTATTGGTTTCTCCAGGAATCCACTTGAATAGTGGCTGGAACTCAGCAAGTTCATTGAACCAACGGGCAATCCTTCGGTTAGTCGTCTTCTGTGTCAGAATCATCTCAATACTCTTGTGGTCGGTTTCGACAGTAAACGGCTTGTCCAATAGATAGACGCGCCATGTCTTCAGAGCATGCATAATTGCGAGCAGCTCTTGTTCGCGAACTGAGTAATTCAGCTCAGCGGGTTTCATCTTTCGACCAGTAAAAGCAATTGGATGTTCCAACCCTCCCTCGTTTTGAAACAAGACTCCCCCGATCGCGAAGTTCGAGGCGTCCATCCTGATGCCAAAAGGCTTTGAAAGATCAGGAAGTTTGAGGACAGGTGGAGACGATAAGCGACGCTTGAGTTCTTCAAAGCATCGCAATTGGTCTTCAGTGAGCTGGATTGGCTCACGAGACCGTTTGCCCTTGATACTTTCATGCAAAGGACCTGCAAATTGAGCAAAATCCTTGCAGAATCTGGAGACGTACACAGTTGTCCCCAAGAAGCTTTCCATTTGCTTCTTTGTCTTTGGAATAGGCCAATCGGCAATGATCTTGACCTTATCTGGGTCCATACGGACACCGTTGCGCCCAACAAAGTCGCCCAGGCATGGAATTTCATCCACGCAAAACTGGCATTTGGACAACTTGATGTAGAGCTTCTGCTCTTCACAGCGCTTGAGCACTCGATCCAAACCCTCGAGGTGCTCAGAGACATCTTCACTTTTAGTGAACACATAGATGTCGTCGAAGTAGATTCGCATAACGTCACGTAAATCCCGAAAAACCTTCTGCAAAAGGCGGTTAAACGTTCCTGGACTACCACTGAGTCCCATGGGAGTGACGAGGTATTCAAAAAGACCGTCTGGAGTCGAAAACGCTGTAAAGGGTATATCGGATTCCCTTAGCTTGACTTGGTAATATCCCCAGAGTAGATCCATGCACGAATACCAAAAGCTGCCTGCCATTGCGTCAGAGGTATCTTCCTTCCGCGGCATTGGGATTGCTGGCAAGATTGTCGCTAGATTCAGCTGACGAAAGTCGTGCACGATACGCCATCCAACTGGCTTCTTCACACAGAACGTTGGTGCACTAAAAGCTGACGTACTTGGTCGTATGATGCCTGCCTGGACCATTTCTTTGGTCCAGTCTTGTATAATCTGGCGTTGCTCAGGACTTTGGCGCCACTGCTTCACCGAAACTGGATGAGTTCCAGGTTTCAGCAGGATCTCATGCTCGATACCTTCACGTACCGGTGGCGTCTCATTAGGGAGTTCCGTACGGAAAACTGTGTCCGCATACTTGCGCAATACTGGATACGCAGGATTGTCCTTGAGAGCCTCCCAACCTTGACTCTTGAAGCGTTCCGCCTTCTCGGAGTCATGGGGATTGATCATGAATACAGTTTCAATGTCCTTGTCCTTTTGAAGCATTCGAAGAAACTGGTTCGACGAAATGATCTTCGTAGAGCCGTGTTGTCCTTGGTGACCGTGATGGCGATAGAAGTTGAAAATCTCGCGACTTTTATCCAAGCGAGAATAGCGTCTTCCAGCTACTCGTCTTGCTGGACGTTTGGTCGGGCTGAACAGTTTGACTTGAATCGGACTGGCTGTTGTATTGTTGCGAGGTTTGATTTGCAACGTTTCCCAGTTAATATCTGGGTTCTGCTCACGGACCCACACCATACCTAGTACGACGTCTTTCTTCTCCGGAACAGGCATAACTTGGAAGGTTTTCAACGAAACTGGAAAGCCAGGAATGGCTAAGTTCATGTCAACAGTGCGACGGCGACGATGGACGATTTGGTCATATCCTTAGTCGACTTGCATAAGTTCGTGCTCTGTGACTTCCAGTTCGAGTTTCTTGACCAATTCTTCGGTCACGCCGTTAAGGCTACTTCCATTGTCGATGAAGATAGAGACTTCTTCCTTCTGATCTTCATTTTTGTACGCTTGAGCTTCGACTTCGAGAATTGCATACACCGATCCGCTCATAAAGCGATTAGCCTCTTTACTTTTAGGCTTCTTGCACTGCGGCGAGATATGTCCCTTCTCCCCACAGTTATTACACGTAGCTGTCTTCGTCCAGTCGTCCTTCTTGCCCTTCTTCTCAGATCGTTTTGATGATTGCTGTTTCTGCTTGGGTGGACGAGAACTTGATGCATCCTTTCCTGTAGGTTGCTTGGACGGAGCTCGAGGTGGTTTCCCGAGTAATGTGCAAACTCGAAGTTAGAGGCAATTTCAATAGCCTCTTGTAGCGTACCAGGACTTTCTTCCTTGATCTTCTTCGCTGTTTCTTCGCGTAGTCCGTTCTGGAAAAAGAAACGCTTCTCCAGTTCACTGATATCCAACTCTGTCTGAGACAACAAGTCTTGGAATTTGGAGACATACTCATGAATTGTCTCCTTTTGCTTCAAGTGAAACATACGCTCGCGAAGGTCATATTCAAAGTCCTTAGGCCTGAAGCGCGTACGCAACTGGCTCTTGAACAGTGACCACGTCTTGTGAACATTCACACGCTCACAGTCCGCTATAAAGGCACGATACCAATTCAACACGGATTTGCCCAGGTTGCTGGATATTAGCGTCACAAAATCTGACGACTCTGCTTCCATTAACTGGCGTTTGTTGGCGTAGTACTGTTCCGCGGCAAAGATCCATAGCTCAATGTCTTCGCCATACTTTCCCTCATAAACAGGAGGGTCCTTCTTCTTGTGATCACCTCTTGACGCGACGAGAAACTCGAAGCGTTCATTAGCTTGCTGCATTTGTGCTTGCATCTGTGCTTGCATTTGGGCTTGATACTGTTGCTGCTGTTGCGTTATATACACTAACAACTGCTGCATGGACATCGTGTCCGGCCCCGAAGGACCTTGGGCAGCGGCAGCGTCTGCAGTAGCTGAATTGGCCTGATTATTGCGTGTACTTGAACGTGTAGCCGGATGGGTAGCCTCTGAATCACTCGCAGCATTTACTCTGCTCTGCCGGCGAGGACGAGGGTTCGGTGATGGGTGCTCAGCTCCACGACCTCTTCTAGTGGCCATGATAGCTGGACTTCTCAGCACTCCTTAAAACTTCTCCAAAACCCAAACTTTGAGGCCAAAATTAGAAGAAAACTAACTCAATTCGTATTACGCTTTTCTGGGCTAGTCTTGGTCAGCTTTACACGGATCACGCGATTTAGCATTGCCGCTATGCGGTCTTCACAGTCTAGAAGGCAGTAGTTCGCTGAGTTTAACAGGCGGTCGACTTGCTGCTCGATCTCAAGGTCCTTAATCCAACAAGTGTCTTTGCGGAACCGAGCGATAATCCTCTTAGTCTTTTTGACTTGGTTGAGGAGATCGAGTTGCAACTCTGCGAACTTTTCCGCCTTTTCCGGGAGGCAGAATAGACTGGTGTCAATTGCAGCAATCGGCTGAGGAGCGGGTTTTGGCGTAGACGTCGAGGTTACTTTGACGTTCCGCTTGCTCGGCTTAGTGTTGCGTTGACTATGGCCCTTTTTGAATCGGGTCATGTACCAGTGAGAGGTGAGGCAAGGAATTACCACCGGGTAGCAAGGGACCGTTTGCTTCTACACCGATGATCCGCGTTAGCAGATACGATGCAGGCGCCCTAGCACTTAACCGACTTCTGGTGGCAACCCTACGCAGCTAGGGAGCGTGCAGCACGACTGTTCTAGGCGGAGACTAAAGCCCCCTAAGTGATACCAAAAGGCACCACAAGCCACACAGTGTGTTGTGCGCACGACTCCCAAAGAGCGCACCGAGTTTAACAGCACGTTCGCAGCCCAGAGCTTCCCCACGATGTGGCTGGCTCTATTAGCTACAGGTAAGCTCGCTTCCCACGTATGTGGCCACGAGAAACCTCTTGGTCTTGAACTCTTGCACTTGAATCGAAGCTTGACACGACGAGTGCTACTATGTAACACGTAGCGCGGGCGAGGAGCGTTGGGGCGAGACGGCGGCGGCGACGAGTTGGCGAAGCTGGCGAACGGCGGAGACGGTGGCGCAGCTGGAGGCGCCTTGGCCCTGGAAGTAGAATTGAGAAGTGAGATTGATCTGGCGGGTTTATCTTGCTAGCGCGCGTTGGGGAAACGCAAAGGGAAATCCAGTTCCCATCCTAAAGCCTATCAATTCTCTAAGTCCATATGAATCCTAAATCTACCAATGAACAGCTCCTAACTGGAAACGTAGCTCGAATCTTGAATCTTCTTGATGCGTCCCATAATCAAGAATCCATCAATAACTGGATTCTTTCAAATCCGTAGAACTTAAGAGCCAATCAGAGTAAAGATTGTGGGACGTTCTTGAGACACCTAGAAGGTGTAATCTTGAACTTGAAGCCCTCGACCAATAGGAATGCTTTATGTATGTATGTTTACTACCATAAAGATAGCCAGCTATCCAGCATAATCTGGATAGTCTCAAAACGTATTGTCGGGGTTGTCGTCTGCAACATGTTGTCGCTGACGGCAATTCCGTCACATAGGTAGACTTTTCGTGCTTCAAGGACTCGATCTTGTCGTCGTCCAGCTTTCGTGCTTGAAAGGTAAGCTCTGATTTCAATATGCCATGCATTTTCATCTCAAACAACGCACCTCTAAGCGAAATAGCGGCCTGCCTCCCCTCTCAACACTGAACGATAGCGTTCCTCGCGAACGTGTTGCGCTTGCTCCAGCACTCAACTAACAACCGCTGCATAAACTTTTAATGTTATTGTCCTGGCAATTGTCAGGATTCGATACAAATTAACAGACCCAGCGATATGTTTCTTCTTCCTCCTTCTCGAACACGGGCTTCACGCGAAATATGTCAAACAACATCGTCACGATGCCTTCCACCTGGAACCGTCGAGCCGAGACAAAATCCACACATCTGGTCAGATATTCACGAGCCACGCTGCCAAAAATGTTAGACCGTTCCTTGATGAGGTCCGCAACTACGACCATGCTGTCAGGGTCGGCAGCGGAACGCATTGGTGCCGATATAAGGCCCAAATTATTTGCTGCAGTTCGGAGCTCCTCCACAACCCACAGCAGCATGATCAGCTCCGAGAATCTCGATTCTCCTCAAGCGAAAGCTTGCTCGGATACGTGAAGCACACCACTTTAGCGTCGTCTGGAACCACATTTGGTGGTCCATCGTAGAGGTGAAGAACTCGGCAGTTGATAGCTTCTGCGTCGCATTGAGCTTTGCGAATGACTTCCAACACTTCTATACTTGAAATCCTCCACTCCATCGATCGGTTGGTCATCTTGCCATACTGCCACTTCCCTCATCTTGGACGTCCAACCGTCGCAAAAGAACGAGACTGTGATGATGGTCGCATCAGGGTACTCGCGGCGATACCGCTCGAAGAAATACGCCAAGGAGATGGGTTTGCCGACTTCTAAGTTGAACGAGTGTCAGATCAATAAAACAACGGAAATAATACCTGCTCCACACGAACCTGGTGTACCAGTGACCATGACAGCAACCTCGCACTCGTTGATATCGACAGCGTAAAGCATTCTGACAAGTTTGTTGTAGTACGTTGGGTAGCAAGCACGCACGTAGAACAATGGCTTATTGTATGGGTTCTCCATCGGAAGTTGGCCGGGAAATTCCATGATGGATGGCTGTTCTTCTGAGATTTTACCTCTTGAGTGCTTGTTTTTTCCTTCCTTTATGCTAGCAAAAGAACAAATTTGATTTTTTCAACTTCAATGCAAAAATATATTAACCCGCGACCAGGCCATATTGATGTCATACACGTATTGAGGAATGTCATCGACCACTTCCTTGAGCTTCTTTTGATTTCTCCAGCAACATCAAGCAGCATCTCTTGGCGATGAACATTCTTGTCGATCACTGCGATCGGATTACATCTGAAACCACGAAGATCAGTGTAATTTTTGTTGGCTCCTTCGCCAATTCCGACAGACCCAACTGCTCCAGAACGCCCAGCACTTCTTCACCCTTTATAGGATGCATCGCCATCCGAAACAGGCTCAATTCAAACTTGCGAAGCAGACGCGGGGTCTGTAGTAAATGGAGTCGATCGACATGAAATTTCCGGCGTTGAGAACGTAGTACGGGCCGCCGTTTGACAGTGGCTCCCTCGAATTAGTTGCTGCCCAAGAAGCAGTAGCCGCCACTGTGTTTGTTCGGGCTAGACTTCTTGATCTTGAACAATTTTAGGTCGTCACCATCAGACTGCGAGCATGGAACTTCAATTTGGACATCAAAGTGCCGTGCATTCTGGCCGCAAACAAAACACTTCCACTCGAATAAACAACTTTCAGCTGTAGCACTTGCTCGATGAAAGAAATGGGGGCGTGCCGTGCACGGCATCTGAGAAAGCTTGCATTGAAGCGCCTCCATTGCCAGGGTGTGGCTTGGAGGGCGCCCCAGATGACGCTGCAAGGCAGGCTTCGCTACCATTTCTCGGGCCATTTGCGCGGTTAGTCGCCCGTCGATTCGAGTATATCGCTCCACAGCATTCGATCTCCATCTTCCGAACAGTTTAACTGCGAGACTGTCAAATCCAGCGTTGAATAGCGCGGAAGCGCCGCCGCTGCGCAGTGAATGCGAACCATATCGCTCGGGATCTTGACCTGCAGCTTTTGCTGCCATCTTGATGGCCGACACAAGGTGGCGTACTTGGAGATTGGTTGACGCGTTGATCTTGCATAGCAACGAGTTCTCTGCCATGTCCAGCGTCTTGTGATGTTCAACCAGATACCATGCTGCGAGAACAGGGCAACACCAACTTGCTCCAGAGCGCTCCAGTCTACGCGCAGTCCCGACGCCGAATTGATCTGACTTGCTACCGCGAAAATGCACCTCGACCGCGTATACATCCGACAAGCGTATGGCTTTCTTGTGGTTCTTGCTTACAAACGAAATGTCTGAGCGATGGAGCGCATATGGTTGTACCTTCGACCCGACAGCTAGATACTCTGACCTTCGGAGAAGAAAGAAGAAACCCAGCACCGAAGCCCCCAAAGAACCCGGTGCTGGGTTGAGCAGAAGTCGAGCTGGCGGTGCAGTGCTTTGAGAATATCTGGGGTGATAGGCGATTTTGGGTTGGTGGGAAGATCCTCCCTTCGCATTCCTGTGATTGCGAGTTGATGGCCTGGGAGCAACGAGACCCCGTATCCGAGCATTCTCCGATGATACCACGATACGTGGCTGACTTTGGAGAGCACGGTGTTGGCAGAGTTTCTAGAGCTTGAGCGACTCCACCCGTATCGCCAGCAGTAGGTAGCGAAAAGACCGAGCTGGTAAGAGTGTTTTCGGGGCTCTTCAGGCAGCCATCTTGGAAGTTGCAGCCACTCGCACCATTGACACCGCTGCGCCCAAGTGCTGCTATATTTCGTTCTTGATGACGAGGCCAATGACTTGGTTTGAAGAGACTCGAAAAGTTCGTGTAGAGTTTCCTGCAACCGAGCGGGACTTGTGTCTGTGACCACGACGAAGAAAAGTTAGTCCAACGTTCTCTGTACGGCTCAGAGCAGGCTCGCGACGCAGCATCAGCCATCCAATTGGATGATCCAGGTATGTGGCTTGCCAACACGCGCAAGTTGTAATACACTTCGGCGAGACCGATACTCCTGTTAATTTCCTGACTGAAGGGATTTTTGGAGTGTAGTTTGTTGCACCACTGAACTGCAGCCGTATTATCACTCCAGCATTGGATATACACCAAGCTTCCAGCGGCTTGATGATACCATTTTGACCCCACGACCACAGAGCTAATGCAATACACAGGTGTTCTCTGACATTTATGGAGAAATCGATGTCGTTTTGAGATACCAGAGAAATCATTAGCAATTCGTCGTCATCGAAAGCGATCTAAATGAACTCGTTTGCGGCAGGGTCGAGAACAGCAAGTCCAGTGTTAGAGGCGTCCATGTACAGCTCCACATGAGTTTTCACCGTGTCACCGAACATTGACAACGGTAATTCGGCAAGGTGGCCGTGCGTTAAAATTTGTTGAAACCACAACAAATCGGCACGCGATCCTGCCGACAGATGAATATTGCTGAATCGTGACGTTGACGTACTTTGGTATTGCAAACGCTGATAGAAGGGTCTTGCCGTGTGCAGGCAAGTAGCCACATGCCGAAGGCTGCCTAGGACTTTATAAAACTCTGTTTTGGTAGCCGTTCCTCGGTCCAGCATTGCTGTAACGCGTCCTTTGGCTTTGGCTACTTTGTCTGATGGAATTGACACAGTTCGGCGCGTAGTATTCCACAACAATCCCAGTGCAACTAATTCGGAGCTCCATTTCGAAAATTTTGCTTCGTTGATTGATCTAGCACCCAGGATGGCCAGCATGGCGTGACGTAAGGCTGCTTCAGCAAGGTGAAGGCGATCGTCCACATCAGGTTCGACCAGTATATGGTCGTCTACCCACTCATACGGGAAAAACGCATTTTCATCTGTTGATGAGGACACCGACGCAGGTGAATTTGACCCCATGAGCCACGAAATTGCTCGACCAAACAGCGCATAATAGGGTGGTGAACCTGACCATCCAAATGGAGCGGCAAGGTCTATCACAAGGATACCCAGTTCCGCTATATAGGCCGCCATTCTGAAAACTTGGTTTGCACGAGTGCGTAAATGTCGAAAAGCACCTTTGACATCCCTTTGAGAAGGCGTATACGGCCATCGTGACCGTTTATCGCCAAATACTCAATTCGAACTGCGATAATTTTCACTGACTCATAGTGAACCTTGGGGACTGACTCCACAATAAATGCATCATTAACGGAAGTACGCCTTGGAAATGATAGATCGTGGATCGTGCGAACTTCCTCGTAAGGATTTACACATGTCTTTACCACTGCACCAAGCGGGCTGCAGACTACTTCGGGCCACAGGTTCAGAATATCAGCGTCCACAACCAGGTATTGGCCGGAGGATTGACCTTCGCGAATGCCACGGGTGACCGCCCGCAGGTAACGACGACAAGACCCATGGTTCTTTGGTGGTGGTCTCCTCGGTACTGGACCGCTCCGCCATAGCGCATCTATCCCGTGTTCAGCAATTTCGATGAGAAGGTCCAGGTGTGGGTAACCGTTAAGTACAAACCGAAGACGATCCAGGTCGATTGTCTTATTTGGTCTAGAATCGTTGGCATTTTCTCCTCTCAAGAATTGTGTCGTTTCTTCCAGGCTCATACGCTTGCTGCGGATGAGATGAGACAACCTTGAACACGCCGTCTTATCAATTTCGAAATGATCCTTACATTTTCCGCGGATGAAGCCACTCTTCGTGTGAGTAATTGATAAACGAGCCTCTTGCCGCAACAGCTCTTCCTCGAGCACCATCTGAATAGTACGTGCCGTCGAAAGCGACAAATTGACATTGATCGTGCTGGTGGTAGAACACATCAACCCATTTTGATCAACACGTCTCGATTGGCGACCGCATACGCACTCCACTGACCTCAAAGTCGGTACAACCGACTCGGTAGTAACTTCAGCTACCCGCGCGTAGGGAACATCGCCAATCTTACCTGTTGTATCGGCATATTTGTCATTGGTGAGATCCAGCTGACGACCGCATGCACCCTCTGCTGGCACACCACTTAATTCTATTGGGTAAGCGATGCGATTAGCTACCAGAGCGCAGGAAACTTCGTCACCGATGCCATTCACCACTCCACTTTCTTTTCTGGATTTGTTAGTCTGACGACCGCATGCACCCTCCACCGACCCACCACTTGCCTCAGCAGGAAAGTCAGCTACCAGAGTGCAGGAAACCTCGTCAAACCCGCCGTTGTCATCACAATAATCACTAGTAACACATTTTGTTGGACGACCGCATGCGCTCTCCACTGACCCACCACTCGACGCAACAGCGTCAGCGGGATGATCAGCTACCAGAGTACAGGAAACCTCGTCGGACCGTTGTGCCACACACTTCAGTTGGTCAGGCTGCTTCGGTTCTTGCTGGGGTGAAACCCATTTGACCTGACCATTAGAGCGAGTCATAAGTCGGCATGTTCAGCTTTTAGACCCCGAATCGCTTGGTGATTTCAGCCTTTACGATGTCAGGGAGTTGCGCAGGGACAAAATGAGCGTTGATGCAAGACCCGCCAGCAATGGGCTTGCAGCCTTGCTGAGATAGGAATCTCATGCAAAGCCGACGTGAATTCCCAGACGTGGAGTCAACTTGGGATGGCAGCTGGCGTAGTACATGTTTCGGGATTCGCCCAAACTTTTGCTTACCATGATCATAATATGGTAGCTGTTGCCGTGAACTGTGTGGAATGTCCCGTTGGACGGGAGCTGCCTCCACCCGTAATTCGTCTACTCGACGGTGAACTTTCACGAACATCAAGTCTCGAAGAAGGCGATCCTCGGTAGAGCACCGTTGAATGACCGAGCGGAAATCTCCTCGGCTTCCACTCTGTCACGGAAATCTTCAAGAACATCGTTCACCCAGAACACTAAACTGGAGAGCTCTTTGACCGACCATGTCACCAGTTTGATGGTTTCCTCGAGAAACTTAAGAATTCCTTCGACCAACTCAGTCAGTTCGGTACAACAAAACTCGCGCGTATAAGTCAGAAACACTCTTGTTGCATCCACGACGTCTTCGATGCATGTTGCCGGCGTTGCAGCAGCAAACTCTGCAGTGGCCGACATGTTATCAAAGTTAGAGCCGCCCGATTCAAGCCATGCCACGCGCTCATCACGCGAGAATCTGGCGAAATGCCTGATGGACAAGCCCCGGAACCAAACCTCATGTCGTAAACCCGTGTGCACACACCAGGAAGAGCCTTGAACGCCGCGTGCTCTGACCGAATCAAGCTTTTACAGAACAAGACAGCGGACTTACCTTCGTGCTTGGCTGATGTTATGCGGTCGTGGATAAGTACCTGGTCGTTCGATGGTACAAACGCATATTTGGAAGGAGCACAGGATTTCTTTGGCGCTGGAGATGATACCGTCCGCACTTGAGCTTCTTGGTCACGGACCAGCGCCTTGGAAACAGTCCCTTCTGTGCTGCGCTCATTACGAATACGTAAGAAGTGTTCCAAAAGCTCGGGATCGTCACCAAGCTTGTCAACTATCAGTGCATCTTTATCTAGCGCGAGGCGTCGACGTGAAAACTTGGTGTGAGAAACTTCGGTTTCCCTTTCGTTGGTAGTATTACCACGTGGTCTCTTAGCGCGGATGCTTGAGGCCGCCGCGGAGTTCGGCTCATGACCCGCGCTTTCGGAAACCTCTTGTGGTGAGTCATCGTCATCGGAGAATGGGTCGAATAGCTCATGCGCATCGTGAACGGAAGCACTGATTGAAGCTGCTCTTAAATTCTGCGGAAGGTTCGAAGGACGACAAAATGACTCACCCACGCTTCGAGGAATCGGTTGGTGATTTCCGTCAACGTAGTATGCGAAATCAACAGCATGTTGAAGAGGGAAGTCTAGATCGTCCCCGACTTGGGGTCAATCCATTGACATAACTTGGCCGGGTCGGGGATGCTATCCATCTCCAAAAACTCCCCGAATATTTGAGAGAGAACATTGGAGCCGGACTGGCCATCCCGACCGAGTACATGAGCCAAAATGGAGCTCTCGAGGGCATGAATTTCACTTGTGCTCCAGTCATTGGTGTTAAACGTAATATGCTCAAGCAGAAGTGCTACCACTGGTGCCACAACTGAGATCTCGGACGCCTCAGCTACTAGCTCATGCCCACCCGACCTCATCGTAATTGCACCATCAGAGACACTCACCACTTGACCGTAGTGAACTTGCTGGTCATTGATCGCGCTCACCGGACGTCGAAGAAGGGACACTCGTCCTAATTGGTTGACTTCAGCTGCACGAACCACACGCTCCTCGGCAACGGAGCGGGCAAGCGTGCCTTCCCTCCTTCAAAGCTACGATACTTGATCGTGTCTGCAACCAGCGAGACAACCCTCGCATAGAACGGTAGCTCGACATCTTGATCCACTAACTCGGGGTGAGATGAAGAAACGAGCGAGAGGTAAGTCGAACCATTCTGCCGGTGTTTGAAACTTGTAGTGAGATGCTTAAGCGCGAGAAGGCAAAATCGAAACTACTCGTGCGACTCCTACTCTCCTACGTTAGTTTCATCTTTTGCTGCCACCGCTCAAAAGCTATTTTCGATACTTCTCGAAAATAACCACTCCCAAAAATGAATAATAGTTTTTTGTGTGGGATGGAGCTTGGACCAACGCTCCAGCTACAATTTCTTCATGAACTTGGTCGGTACGCTTGAGTATCGGGATCAAGTGTTTGAAGTCGCCACACAATGACTAAGGAACTGGCACGTTTGTTCCACATCGGTCAGCTTGTTAATAGTGTCATCAAATAGAAGGCAGCGTTGGGCAAAAATATCTGCACGTGTGCTCAGACATTCACGGCAAGTCCACCAAAATATTGAAGCGCTCTTCGACTAAATCTGCAATCAAAATCACATCGTCTGCGTCGTCTGGGTCTTCTCCAAGTGGTTTCATTGGGAGATCCAGCTCCTGTGCAGCATTTCAGAGTTCATGGACACTCCAGAGCGGCATAGCTACCGTCAACTTTACTAAAAGACATTGACAAAACAGCTTTACATCATTGGAGGCATATCCGGCGGCCCGTCCAAGAGGAAAACGATGTCGGCTCCGGTCTTTCACGAATTTCTCTCGGTGTGCATGATGAAAGAATCCATCGCCAGAGTGTTCGTCTGAGCGTTGCCAGTTTACCTTGTTCCCACACTGCAACCTCCAACGTTGTGTTCTCATCGTTGTATGAGACCGCGATGGTGGTGATCCTCAGGCAGTCGAGATGGCAACGACTGAAGAAATACACCAGGAACGTGGAATTTCCGACCCCTGCTCGATAGAACAATAAAAGAAATTTCTCAAAACAAACATGACGCTCCCACCAGTGCAACAATTCTGTAGTATTTTCGCCGTTCGAGGACGTTCAGTCGCAAAGACAACGCGCGGACGCGGAGAGCTTCATTTTCCCTGCAGTATTTGAGCTGCGAAAGGGATTGACTCTCGATTTTCATGAAAGTGAAATTGATTATCCAGGGATCGAAAAAAACATTGGCATTGTTACATTGCAAAAGTTGTTCTCCAAAATATTGATTGTGGCGACCTCGTCCAATAATGCCAGGATCGTAATGGCAGCTAGCAACTTCTACTCGTAGCTAATCGTACTCTTCAGGCTCAACTTCGCTATCTTCTCATGCTACCCTCTCTGCCTACGAAGCGATTTCGTTCGCAACAAGATCCCAGTTAATCCTCAAGGAGAGGATTGACTCGAGCGTCCCCGCACTCACTCGCTTCCGCATATATTATCCTCCAAGCATGCACTTCACTGCCGAGAACAGTTGTTCCAACTCGACGGAGGTAGCAGGAAGCCAAGACAAATCAATGTACTTCGAGCGGTCTTCCTCTCTGGACTTGGATCTCTCTTCGATAGCTGCTTTGACTTCCCCAGGTGATCTGCGGCGTCTGATGGTAGGCGCGACTACTCGATTCGCACCACACCACTCGGACTTGTAGACGTTGGTGTACGAACACTAGAAGCATTAGTGCGCTTCTCCTTTGAAGTGCCTGGGCGGGTCGATTTAGACTTTCTGTGTTTGCGCTTGGTGCTGGGCTCTGTGGAGACACAAGCGCTACCAGAATTAATCGATTCCTCTTCTGTGGAGCGCAAAAGCCGATGGATGGTGCTGGCTTCTTCTGGAGGCTTGGGGAGCAAACGCCGAGCTGATCGACATCGTTGGTGGAACAGGCTTGCGCGAGTGATTCGACACGAGACTGCTTACGATAGTAGCGTGGTTTGCGGAGGGGTTCGATGCGGGGCTGCCGTGGAGGTTGAGCGGCGGCAGTGTGGATTCAAAAGTATGAGCTGGAGTGGGCCGTCGTGTAGCAAAACCTCGCTCGTGCTCTCCCACTTCCTCGTACCTCGAGACCGCAGACGTGGTTATTTATGCCTCTGCCAACTCGTCGAACAAGACCGCACAGACACTTCAACGACAAGATACACAATTAGATCGATGCATTGCAATTGTTTTCCCAAGAAATTGACATTGTTCCAATATTGATTGTGTCGAGCGTCTCGACAACAATCCATACACAATGGATATTAATAGAGATGCCTGTTGATTATGTGTAGTTTAGCTGCCTGAACTGATAGTGCTTGTCAAGACAAAAATCACGGTCCAGTCATGTGGTGCATGCCAGCTCTGTGTTGCAGCTGGAGGAATTTACCGTACATGTTGTAAATCTCGGCGTACTTGTCGTCGTCGGCAACCTTGAGTCTCTTGTGAATGGCATACGCCTTATACTTCTTGACAAAATGCCAACTCTTGAAGACTGACGTTCTGTAGCCCTCGTCTGTCAGCATTTTGTCGAGCTTTTGTCCAACTTGGCCGATCTACCAGCGTACATCTCAATCTTGCTTGTTCCGATGAGAGGGACGTTTACCGGCATCCATTTAATGCGCTCTTCATCAACGCTGTTGTTGTCATCAGTCATGTCCGCAACCTCGTGCTTCCTCAGAAACCTCTTGCCGGGGTTTTGGACTTGTTCGAGCGACAGAGTCTTGTCCAGCGACGTCTTGCTGGCTGTGGCGGCATTGCCAGTCACGAAGAGAGTGGCGGCCACGACCAGTAGGGAGTAAGAGAGACGCATGCTTCAGACTTGGATCAGTTGGCGACTAGAGGGGAAGTTGTGAACTGAGTCTGTAGATATCTCATTCCATTGGATGCTGATTACAGGTACAATAACCAAGTAGCCAGATGAAGTGCCGATCTCTGGGATTATCCTGGGAGCTCGGACACTGGTGCAAGTTGCCCATGGAGGAAAGCACTCGATCTCAAAGATTTCGCTGATGTTTCGTTTATACGGATTCATCAGGCAGTTCATGTACAGGAAGACGTATTCGTCCATGCTGGCCACGTCCTTGACCTGCTTTTCAATGTCGTCGATCTTGGTCACTGTTGTAGCTGGATTTGAGCGCCCTCATGCCAAGTGAAGCAGCAAGCGAGTTTACTGTACAGTCTACAGGGAAACATTCAATGATGTCGCCCACTGATGCTGTTCGCCTTTCCCAGCTGTCATTTTACTATTCCTTGATAATGTGCAGCGGTGTAAACTGTTGAATGTAGCCATGTGCCAAACGTTGTACAGTGTATTCTGTATAATCTGCAGCATTAGTGGTAGATTTGAAGTCCAGTAAATATGCAGTGTACAATGCGGAGCTGCGTGGCAACGCGAGAAGGCATATCCATGCCTGAGAAGTTGGTCATTCCAAAGCGGACCCTCTCCGGTGTGCTCATACGGTAATATGATAGAGACGTTCAATTAATGCTCAAATCGTGAAAAACAGGTCGCTCCCCAGATGATACTCCTGCCGTCAATCGGGCCCCAATCGGGCTATAACTTGATACAGGTTATATAAAACTATCCGTGCGCAGCTGCCCACTCGATTTCTTGGGATGTGCATCTCTGGTCTGTTTTTACGATATTGTCCAGGAAAGACTTTTTATTTGCCCATTTCCGATTTTGCCCACGGGCCAAAAACACGATTTGCTGGCGACTTTTTTGTGCTGGCTCCCACTCGATCAAGTACTCTGAGTCGCTAGGCTAGAGGCTTCCACTGCTGCTTCGTTGGACCACAGTATCCATAACACCGACAAATTCCTTTTTGCCGATGGAGATCTTCCCCGCCCGAAACTTGGCCACAAGTGTCTCGATGCGAGTTTAGCCGCAGCACCGTTGGTAGCATGCATGCGGATCTCGGATGTAGCATTCAGCTCCGCAGCGACTCGATCCCAAGCTTGGGGTGTCTGTTCTTGAACGGCGTGCTACTCGCTAACAACAAGGAGGCAGCGTTCCTCGCAGATTCATCGTGGGAGATAGACGACAGCTTCATCCGAGCAGTATGCACCAGACCTGCCCCCAGCATCTTGCCACCTCCACACCCGAGGGCGTCGACTCACCACTTCGTGCCACCGACGCAACCTTCCACAATACGGTATGCCTCTACATGGTCACTTTTCGAGCCAATTGCCTCGAAAGCACGAGCGCTCTGCGTCTGCACCACGTCGATTGCAAATTCACTCGCCCGTACAAACTCAGGTGAAGGCGACTCTCACGGAAGTCGTCATAGTAATTAATGAATTTCAAACGGAGGTTTAGATACTACGCGAACAGGACGAAGTAGACTAGCGCAGCTGCGTCTGATCCAGACACCCTGCAATTCGACCCGCGTTAGGTGGGGTTACCGTCATCGCAATCGTTTCGAGCCAACATGTTGGCGGGCTTTATTTCAATCACCCCCCGTCGACTACTTCAGCAACTACATCTTCTGGCACTATAACACCATCGTACCCACCAGCAACCAATACACCAACGGCCACCGCCACAACAACGAGGCCATGTCATTCTCCAGGCTCCTCAAGATCTTCGTTTTCTGACCCAAAGATCACCATTGCTGTCGAGGGTTGAATGGTGTACACTCCAGATGTCCACAACACATTGAGGTCAGCGCTGGCCTGCAGCAAGCTCGATGCCATGTGGACGATCGGGGAGCCCGGGACCCAAGGTTCGATGGCACGCATGGTGTGTATGACGGGAGCGACTTCGCTCTCCTCAGAGCTCAGCATGGCGGCCACCGACATCCTAAAGCAGGTCCACGGCACTCCATGGGTCTGGCATGCATTGCGGCACCACGCTCTAGGCAGAGGTCCGACAATTTAGATTGTATATTGATTGTCTGCTTCGGGCTGGAACAATTTCATATTGCAATCTCATCAATCTCCGACCTGGGTATTGCTATCTATTGTCTATATCTACACAACTACTGCATCGCTAACGTGGTTGGCTCGCTCAATAGCCTTCGACACGTCCGCAAGTGTCACTATGTCCCAGTTCAGCTTCAAGTACATGATCATCTCGAGGTTTTCGTGGCTCAGGCACTTCCTCAAATACCCAACAGTGCTTTTCACGGTCGAGAAAAAGCGCTCAGCCACTACAGAGGTTGCAGGAATCCAGGTCGCGTCGATATACTTCGACTGCGGTCCCCTGCGTCGGCGTGATTTTTCTTGAGCTTCTCATCCAGAGCATCAGCGGCGCGCTTCCGTTTTGACCGTGCTGTAGCTGTCTCAACAGGAGCTGCTGGTGATCCGGTGAGGTTGTAGTGAGACGATGCAGTGTTCTTCGCTCGTTCCGCGACAAGGAGGTCTCCATGCCAGCTTGAATCTTAGCCAGCCCGCTCTCAAACGCTCCAGACTCAACAATATCCGCACCCGAAGCAAGATGCTTCTCCATGCCATCGTCGTCGTCAAGTACAATGTCGAAAATGTCGCGAACCGTGGCCACAGCCATGTCGTTGCGCTGGAGTTTACCAGTGATGACATCAAACGCCGTCATCTCGTCCAGGAGGCCAGCAATCTCCCTCTGCTCACTCACCGAGGGAATCAGGTCCACGAAGGCGACTCGGCGAATATCGTCCTTGCTGACGTCGTCTGGCAGGTCTCGATCAACAGCGCAATCACCTCGAAAGTGGTGCAGATACGGTCGAAAATCCTCGAATCGTTGTAGCATGCGGTAGCAGCCGCTCCAGCAAAGTTCGTGTAAGGGCACGGGTTTATAGTCGCATCCAACGGCCTTCAGCTTGGCGATGCGCTTCACGGTCTTGAGCTTTTACATCAAACCTTTTAGGGCTTACGGGGAAATCCGAGATTGTGATTGTCGATCTCGGCACAATCTCATATTGTAATTGACAATATTGGCAATCTCGCAATCACAATCCAATAGTGCAGACCCCTGTGTCGTCCACCAGGAAGTCCGAGATTACTGCGCCAACACCATAGCTAGAGACGTCAACCGAGGGATTTCCCCAGAGAACGAAATCGATAATCGTTAACTGCATCTGAGCAGTCGAGCTATTTCTTTGGAGTGCGCTATTTTTCAACCCAGAGGGCTCTTATCAGTTGTCCCCAGGTCGGTGAGTGCTGTCCGGGGCAGAAGCAATAATTGTGTTCATCAACAACAGAATCACGTTTCGAATACTCCTCTCAACGAACACCAATCACTACTGTATGACGTTTTCAGGCTTGGTCCTCGGGCAAAGCGATATCACCAACAGATTCGTCCTAGCTCCCTGTCATTGCAACATTCTTGAATGCTAACACGACAACTTCCATAGCAGTAGCGGTATAATTTAACCACTCAAAAATGAACGCTCTGGTTCCCGACAAAACTGGATTGAGCCGCTTCAACTAGGGCTCATACAAAAGCCCCTATTTGGCTGCGCATGTGTACACAAGATCCACGCCTAACCTGCTCGTAAGCGGCTTGATCCATATAATTGTCAACACTGTGCTTGGTTTCAGGCACCTTCTGACTTTTGAGAGAGAAGTCGACCAGAAGTGTTACTGGAAAACTTGGTGGGGGCTTCTGGAAATGACCGATTTGTAGGCGATGGGATTCCTGCATGGCGCTGTTGCTGTACGCGACACCACCACTCCAGTGTTCACATCTCTGTCTATTTTATTGCGATGATTTGTCCAGTTTACGCTTGAAGTGCTTCGTAGGCGTTAGCAGTGCTGAGCAATTGCATCTCGAAGGGTACACGCTCGTGGTCTGCGGCCTTGTGTGCGTGAGAAGCGCCACGTTGCCATTGTTGGCCAGCTCCAGCGAGGCTAAGAAGAGACGACACACTTCAAACTGACTTTTGCCGTCCACCAGCGCCTCGAATGGCACTGTCTCCACATCACCCTCGTCTTCATCAGGCTCCAACCTGGCACGTTTGTTGGTCTTCTTGTTCTTCTTCGTGGCTTTGCCGTGTTTGTCAAGACTCACCTTCTCTAGACGTCCGATAATCTCTCGATCATACGAGTGGATATCAAACGGAGGGTGTGCGTCCTGCTGCTTAAGCAAAGGCGTCAACTTCTCCTGCTAGTCACTCACCTGTTTACTCAGGTCTGTCTCGCGAACGTACTTCTCTGTGCCAGACATGAACGACGCCAAGTGCTGCCTTCAGATTTCTTCGTAAGCCAATGGTCCATCGTGTGAGACTGCAGATGCTGCAGCCTCGTAAGAACTTATGGGGTTGTCTAAGCCTCCTCGGTCCCAATCTCCGCCGTCGAAGCCATTATCGTAGTCGTTGTCGGTCATATCGTCGTCTTCCGCGTTGTCATCGCCATTGGCGTTGTTCTGGAATGCCATATCCAGACGAGCAGTGGCAGTAGATAATGTCAGCACCTGCATCTGGTCATTGTCATTGGCTTCTTCCTCCTCCGTCGCTTGCTCACGCAGCAACACCGCCTCTGCGCTTTGCTTCTCGCGCACTTCGCAACGACGCATGGTGCTACGCCACTTGGCTTCGCGTTGCCAGAGGATATCGCACGTTTTGACCAAGAGTGGCGTCTTACAGAACGTCCGCTTACAGGTCTTCTCGAGCGGGTTTCCTGTTCCTGTCTCCGACCAAACCCATGAGGCTCATTGCGGTCCGTTTGACCCCATAAAGAAACGTTCTTGGAAGGCCGGATCAGACAGACCATCCTTCTCCTCTTCGTCGTCCTGCACACCTACAGCGCCGTTTTTATTGCTGAGTGCTACTGGCCCTATCTTCTTCTTATAAGCAGGAACTGTTGGGTACGATCTCCCTTTCCGGAATGGCCGTGCCACTGGAGTACTGGCATCATAAACGTCAAGAGGAGCCCACGGATCTTTCTCTCCTGCGGGTAGCGCAGCTGCACGCATTTGTCGTAGTGACGGCTGCTCCTCCCTCGGTTTTTTGTGTTGTGGCACACTCTCCTGTTCCTGTTCTTCTTCTACAATCGGCTCTCCTCTGTCAAATTCATACTCTGGCTGGTCATCAAACGCGTTATCGTTCGTCTCCAAGATCCTCGTCCGCGTCCATCGTGTCGAAATTTAGCGTCGTTGGGGCCCACTCCGTCCGCCGCTATCCAATCTCCTCCCTATCTTCTTGGTGTCTCTCCGAATAGCAATGGTTGCTCTCCAGCTTCTCTCTGCTTTTCTTCAAGGAACTTTTTACTCACTTCGTCCAGCAGTAGCACTCCGTAAATTGCACGACAGCAGCTTGAATGTCTCTCCGTGGTCTCTTTCGTCAGGAATGAGTGACCCCATCGGCGAGATGGACGCCTGGGTGTTGTTCTTGCTTCTGTTCCGACTATTCCCCTCTTTTTCTTCTCTAAGTTGCAGAGTAATATGGGAGTCTTCCAGTTCGTCATGAATAGGAAGAGGATTAACCAGCAAACTGGAGTCCGCGTCGTCCTCTTGCTCTGCACTTAGGTTATCCATACTTTGAGCTTGTTGTTGTCCTGCTTGGACAAATGGGCCAAAGTAAAGTCTGGTACACGAGAGCGTGTAAGTACTCGACTTTCCTGCTGTAAATGACGCTCGTCCCCATGGATCAGCAGCACCGCCTCAGCGAACTTCATGACGCCCTGGTCTTCCCCACCGAAAGATGCTCCTTGTGGGTCGTCGGGGTCGAACGCGATGTTCAAAGTCTCCAGTTTGTCCATGTCCTCCTCCAGTTTCGAGGCCAGATCGATATTCCAGTTTTCACTTAATCCCTTCGAATAAATACATAGCAACTAACGTTAGAAAACAGCAGGCGATGGAGAGTAGGTAGGACAGACAGCAACGCACCGAATGGGCTGCAGCAAGTGATCCAAGCGGCCTTCACTCACACTGTCATTAGATTGGCAATGAATGCCCGCCTTTATTTATGAATCCAAACATTTACAACGTCGCTCGAATGTTGCGTTCAAGCTAGTATGTCCCAGTGCCCACCTACGTCTCTCAGCAACACAACTAGCGTGTTTAGTAGATCCGAGTCGACTTCCAGTCGTTTTGTGCGTCCATTCTCCTCGTTAAAGGTGAAATAAACGCAATAATTGCAATGGAGACGTTGGTCCAAAACTCGTCTACATGGCGACCCCAAGTCATGGCCGGGAAAAGACTCTGCAGCGTGAACTCCGTGACCGTCACGCTGAGACTCGCGGTGGCTTTCAGAACACCTGGAGCTGTCATTTTCATCCGGTTGAGTTGGAGCTGTGGCATTCCAAAGTGGAGAGAGTAGCGTCTCAACTGGCTCAGTAGCTCCTGGAAGCCAAGTAGTTCGTCCAGATCCACGTCTGGCGCCAGTGCTGCGTGCATACTAGCGAAGCTGCTTCGAGCCTTCGCGTCTTCGGCTCGGATCAAACTCCACGGGAATTGAACGATCGTTTCGATCAGTTGGAAGACCTCGCTCGCGACCACCCAAGGGTTCTTCGCCCGCGCATGCTCAGGCTGAAGACGCTTAAGTTTTCTCTCCAGGGTCTGAATTTCCTTGTTCAGGTCTTCACGGCTTCGTTGAAGGGCCCTCTCGTAGTCGCGTTGCCTTTGTCGGTATCGAGCGTGACTAAGACGAGCCCTCTCTCGCTTGTTCGCAGCTCTGGCAGCAACTTCCTCGACTTCACGAGTGCTCGTTCTATGAACTCGGTCACTTGTCACGACGTGGCCGATCACATGGTCGCTGAACCTGGCACGTAAATGCTCAGCGAGATTGGACTGGAAGCTCGGGTTCTCAACGCTGCTTGCCATCGAGCTCGACGATTGTGTTGTGAGTTTGACGGAGAGCACCTGGTGTGGCGTGAGCCCTCAGTTGTTCGGCGATTATGCGGTTGATTTGAAGTGCAATGTTATCGCGATTCAACGTCATCACGTTGGTTTTATGTGCTCGTTGGACAGCAAAACAGATGATAGGGGAGCTACCAAACGATTAGCCTTTTGACAAAGCATGCGTTGAGGCAGCAGGCTGAGTATCGGTATCGTCACGCCAGTTATATCCATAATAAACGTTTCTTGTTAGAGTCGGGGAAGCAAATTGGAAAGTGTATTTTGATCATTATCGAATGAAATCTTTCTTAGCAGTACTTGTTCTCACCAAGCAGGCAAAACAAAACTATGACGCGTCCTCTTTCGTGGTTCGTTAGCATCTACTGACGGCGGCGTTCTTCGTATTCACGTTGCACTTCCTCCGCAGACTTGTTCGACGTCTCGGGGACAAGTTTTAGCGACGGCAAGAAGAAGATCGCGAGCAACACCACGAACGGAACGTAGCTCCAATCTTCGAGCGCATCAGCGATGTACAGGTAGGCCACGCCGACGATCAGGTTGCACAACCAGTTGGCGCCGATGCCGATGGACGTGGCCGTCGCGCGCACCGAGTCCGGGAACAGGTCGGCCGTGATCACCCACACGAGCGGACCCAGCGTGACACCGAACGCGATCACGTACAGCGCCGTGAACACGATCGAGAGTGCGGAGACGTCCACCAGGAACGCCACCGTCATGAGCACGGCCATGATGAACATGCCGGCGGTGCCCCACAGGATCATGTTGCGGTTGCCGATGCGCTGCGCTGCCATACCGGCGAAGAAGGCCGGCCAGATGTTGATGAAGTTGATGATGAGCGTGCCCACACGCGGGTCCGAGATGCCGGCGTCCGTGAAGATGCTGGACGAGTAGTAGAACACGGCGTTGATACCCGACAGCTGCTGGGCGCACGACAGCAGGATGGCGGCCGCCAACTGAAGACGGTACTTGGGGGCGAACAGAGACTCCTTCTGCGCGCTCGGCTCGATCAGACCCTGCTCGGCGTCGGGCTTGGTCGTCGACTCCATCCACGACAGAGCCGTGTACACGTTCTCCTCGCCGTACAGACGAGCGATCACCTGCTTGGCCTCCTCGCGACGGTTCTTCATCAGCAGCCACGCCGGACTCTCCACGCACATTGACGGAGCCAGCAACACGAACAGCACCGCCAACACCACCGGGAAACCGGCCAGGTAGCGCCAGCCGCTGCTCGTGTTGGCGAAGAAGAAGCAGATCGCGGGGAACAAAATGCCGATGGTCACCGAGATCTGCAGACCCAGACCCAGGATGTTACGCATGTGCGGCGGCGACAGCTCGTTCGTGTACGCGCCGAGGGTGCCGGTGGTCACTGGTTTTTCTTAGAGAAACCAATATATTTGTATTTTTGTTGTAATATTTTACCAGATCGAATTGATTGCGTCATAGCTGTCCACATAAAAACCGTTTACTCCGATTTGACGTTGATATCCAACCAGCACAATCGCTCGGATTGTCCACTTCTGCATCATCCTCACCTCGGGGCTGCTCACGACAAACCCCAGAAGGATATGTATGCTCTCAACGAGGGATCCACACAAAAGCTAGTCGCCAAACGACCTACACTTCATACACGCGCACAACTCATTGTCCATTTCGCCAGCGCAAGCTCAAGACAACTTCCTGCTTACCACTCCAAGCACCAGTCATGCAAACGGACCCCGTCTACTCGGAGGCCACCACCCCCAAGGGAGCCGACAATGTCCCCATCTACGACGAAGCCACCAAGGCCACCGCCCGCAACATCAAGCCCAAGTTCCTCCTCTACTCGAGCATCCTCGTCGCTCTGCTGCAGCCGTTCCAGAGCGGATGGCCGTCGTCGCAGCTCAACCTGGCCCAGTTCAACGACACGGGTGAGTGCAACGCGCGTCCCGTGCCCGAGGACCGCTGCCTCATGTTCCCGGGCCACTCCAAGCTCGAGTGGACGTTCGCCGTGAACGCCTGGATCTTCGGCGGCATGATCGGCAGTCTGTGCTGCGGCCACTTCAGCGACCTGTGGGGCCGCAAGAAGCTGTTGTTCGTCAACTGCGTCTTCATGGTGGTGGGCGCCGTCATCCAGACCGCCGTGTCGAACGTGTGGCCGTTCGCGGTGGGCCGTATGATCGCCGGTATCGCGTCAGGCACCGCCAATGTAGGTGAGTGTTGCACCAACCTTTGACTTTTCCCGGTCGTTAAATCCTACGATTCAACAGTGTGTGAGACGATCATGTGCTGCGATAGAAACAGTAGAGCACTGTTTCTTCTCGTGCCCAGCTCTGACGCAAATGTGGACCCCATTGTGGTCCCCATGGCATAAGGCTTTCGCGACGGAGTTGGATTGGCGATTGCTAATTTTTCCTAAACCACGAGACCTGAATAGGAGTGGAGGCAGAACCAAAAGGTGGTCCTGCTACTGTGGCGAGTCCACACTGCGATCGCGTTCCATGCTACGTGGAGATTGAGAAACGACATACTATTCCGTGAAACTACAGCTGAAATACCAAGCGTCCAAAATGTGATGTCCTCTTTCGACGACACTGTCTGTTCATCAATCACCATTCAGCGGAGCTTGGGATTGACGACAAAATTGTAACCTCTGTTCTGGAGAAGTTAGGCTTTGACCCACCTGCGCCGCGAAACACACTACCAGCAAGTCACGTTTGGATTCCACGAAACTAAGCAGCAGAACGACTAAGTAGCATACGATCGTAGCTAGAAAAACGGTTTATCCGACTGGTTAATCAACTTAAATTTCTTTCTTTGGACTTTTCCCGTTTGGTGATGTCTAAACAATGTCGCCGCCCTCAGCCAATGGGAGCTGCGGATATCAGTTTTGACCATTCCTGGGACTCCTTCATTTGACGGAGTCAACGAATGAGTCCTAAATATCGGGAAATTAAGTACCAACCTCTGGCTTCGAGTCGAAGTTCATTTCGAGAAGAGTCTGCAGCCGACCAAGTCGCAATCTGGTACTAATGACCGTCGATCTCGTCGTGCACGAGGAATTCCAAGCAAGAAACGCACCGGAAGGAGTGGGAACGGCCATCTCGATCTCTTAAGCGTGTGTTTTGAGTCCCGTTGGAATCGAGGGCTACAAGCTGCAGACAGTCGTGGGGAAGTTGGTGCACACAGAGCCTCATTACCGTGGATACCAGTTTTGCTTAGCTCTCGTTGCAGCTGTTCATCGACCAGACCGAGTTTTGGTTGTGCGGCTATTGAAGCAGTTCGCAGACTGCCCCATTGACAAGAGAGTGATCGCCGAAGTAGCTGTCGGTGGTCACTTGTGGATATTGCAAATTCTAGAGGAGGCTTGACGTACTAATCGTTGGGGGCGAGGGGGTCCTGCTTGGTGCACGCTGCGACGAGTCAGCACTGGGACCTGATGTGGTGGCTGGATCTACGTGCCAGCTCCCAGAGATTAAGGATGAAGAGCAACAAGCTAGTAGAAGCAGTGATCTCCCTAGGCATCCTCGAGCAAGTGAAATTGTTACTCGGCGAGGGTTTTGCAGGTCCAGAGCGTATAGTTCTCCCACACGACGCTCAAAAGAAGTTGCTGCAATACATGTATCAACGTTATGGCCCCCGGATATCAGCACTTGGTCCGTTGGCACTTAAGCGTCCCACAAGAACGGGAGATATCGAGCTAGTGCGGTGGGTAGCATCTCACCACAGTACAGCTAATACTGATACACGCACTTCCCGCGCTTACGCTGCAGCGTTGAACAGTGCTGCCGTGTATGGCCACCAATTGATAGTGCAGTGGCTGATCACCCGAATGGAAGAGCTGAGCTTTGCAGCACGTCTGTCCACAGTCGTATCTGCTTCGTCAAAAAGCGGCAAGCTTAACGTCGTCCAGTGGCTGTACAACAAATGTGGGAATGATCCGAACGCCGATCTCTATCGAGGCCAAGTAACATTTGTCAGTATGGACACTGTGGCTTCCAATGGACACCTTAAGACACTTAAGACACTTCAGTTCCTGCATCTTGTTGACGAATCACTCCAAGGGCAAGGTAGGAATCGTTTGAGATGCACAACGAATGCTATGAACGACGCAGCAGTTAACGGTCATTTGGATGTCGTCAAGTGGTTGCACGAAAACCGCCGCGAGGGATGCACTACTGCTGCTATGGACAACGCCGCGATAAATGGCCATTTGGACGTCGTCTAGTGGCTGCATGGTCATCGCAGCAAATGATGTACGTCAGCTGCTATCCGTGGGGCAGCAGGCAAAGGTCATTTCGATCTGGTCCGATGGCTGTGCGCCAATCGATCGATACGAGTTACCATGATGACCATGCAAAAAGTGGTAAGTCTCGTATTCCACACGTGCAAGAAGCCTTCGAAGTCTTGCCAATGTCGATAAACAGACCCGCCGGCTTCGTTCATTGAGCAGCAGATCTCAATTCTTGAATTGCTGCTATCACGATGCTCGGAAGAGTGGTCGACGATCAAACTGATGGATGATGCAGCAGCCAGTGGGAATTTGCCTGTGATGCAATGGCTGAACACCCACATCAAGCCGAGAGAATTGTATCCACACGCATATTCAGGAGCCCGTATGCGTACGTGCTGCTCACCGAAAGTGATGAATTCCCTACACGTTTGAGGAGATTGGATATCGTCAAGTGGCTCAAGAAAAATAGCTTTGAAGTAAGCACAAACGAGGCCATGGCACAAGCTGCGGCAAATGGGCATTTGGAAACGGCCAAGCGGTTGTATAAAAGTCACCAGGAAAGTCGTTGGCATTGAGTCTACCCCCGTAATGATCAAGTTGATGCTGACCGCGCATTCAGCTGTGCTTGTGGCGCCGTTATCGGTGGCTCAAGTCGGCTACTCAATGCCCGGCCTGGTCATCTACCAGTGATTCGGTGGCTTCTTACGACATTTCCCGAGCTACACGCTCTGAAGAATATTCATTCCATTGTTCGTTACTCTGAATTTTAGGTGATTCTCTATCTCGATGCGCACTGTGCTCTTGATTATGAGATTTTGAGAATCGAATGGATCGAGAAGACATCACGAGACAATCTATGCGAGCGCTAGAGAGCGGGAGGGTTACTCGTTCACGAACCTCGCTATGCCAATGGCAACAAGTGGAGATCGAGCTAAAATTCTCCAGACTGTACAAGCCATCAGAGAGTGATCAAGAAGCGTCAGGTCACGACAAACTCTGGATGCAGTTGATGGTGCAGTAAATGCGATCAAATATTAGTTTGGAAAGGCTTTCTTCGGTCAAAGATGATGGCAGGTGGGCACACCTCGGCAGCCTGGCAACTCGAAGAAGCAGCGGCTCTCGCACTACGACAGCATGTCGGTGCTGATGAATTCGAAGAGAGGGACAGTATTGGGGAGGCCGACGAAGACAATGACGAGGACGACAAGGACAACAAGGACGACGATAATGTGGCGCCGCTAGGGGGTATGATGAAGTTCCGACAAGATATTCCTATGTATCCCCCATACCCACACTCGATGTTTTACGTCCGTGATTGCTACCCGACTTACTACGACCATACCGTTGGTCTACTACTGGAACACGCACACTTCGTCACTCACGATCACTGGGACGCCTGGTAAGTTTTGGACGATGCTAGTTGCTAATTCGACATGCTCACACTTTTTGATCGTAGGCATCGGCAAGTCTCACTTCTTGGTGTACTTTACGCGCTATCGCCTCCAGTTCAAGGCCAACACAGTCATCGTGGCCTCGTATGTGAAAGATGGGCTCTCGTCCAAGCTGAGAGAAGTGGCGGTGTGGAAGCCAGGCGAGACTAAACCGCAGACGGAGACAAGCAGCTCTGTCAGAATGGGTGATCTTACCCAGGCAAGCAAGAGTTGACTCAGATGCTTAACTTGTTTCCTGGTTGTTCTTACGGTTGGGGGTATTTGCTATTCTGAAATCTGATCTGTTGAATGATGATTGAATTTGAATTGGATATTTGAATGAGGAGTTAATCATTTTCTTTCTTCTGGATGTTTTCTGTAAGCCCTCGGCCCGGCAGCCCCCGCAGGGACTCGAATCCCAACCGGAGGGATGAACTTCGTGAATTGTATACACAACCCACTGGACCACCAGGAGGCCCTTTACCCAGGCAAGCAAGAGATTCGCAGGGGAGAAGGTTATTTTCCTGGCCGATGGACCGCTGGACGTGCTCCCCCGTGGATACCAAAGCTGTGATATTCACAAGCCCAAACGAGGGATGGTCGGCAAAATAGACTAGAGCAATCTGTTCCCAACACTGATCATGCCGCTATGTAATGTCGCTGACCTCCGAACGGTCGCCCATGAACTCGGTTAAAAGCTCTTGCATGGCGACACGGAAGCAGCAAGCAGTGCAACGGAATCAGTGGTACCGCTTGTTGAGGGTCGATTTCGAGTTTTCGGTGGCCTGGCTCGGGAATGTCTGGATGTAGATCCAAAATTCCTCGATAAGCGTCAAACCAAGATTGTGAACACGATTCGCCAGTTCCAAAATATCGAGTATGTGAAGCCCATCAGCGAGAGGAGAGACAATGAAAAGGAACACCACCGGATTTGTCACTACGAACCACTTGCAGACAACTGGCGGAAATATACCGCCACGACCTCCGGATTTGTGGAACACTTGCTGGTGGAGCGATTTCAACATATTATCGACTACAAGCAGAGTGAAATTCTCAGGGCTTTCGCGGGTAATAACGCTGCTGCTTCGCTTCGAGGAACTCTGTTTGAAAGGGTGAGCAATCTTTTAGTAGATGGAGAAAAGTTTAAAGCACGCCGGATGGATGAAAACGAGGAGTCCAGGGGATCTGGTGATGACGGGCCAAAGGATTTCACTAAAATGTTCACCCGGTGGATGGACAAAATGACAAAGCAGAAGCCGACGCCAGCGTGTACCCTTGTCAGCACGCTTCAAAATCCAAATCACAACGACACACGAGTGCCAGCCGTTCTGTCCGTACTGAACGACACCAAAAGCTCCTTAGCTCCACAAAAGTAATCCAGCGCAGTCACCACTCCTGGTCGCGCAATCTCTTGAACGCACTACAAACACAGCTCTCACGAGTGAAGCTACCCTGCTTCTCCACCAACTTGTCCCGGGGCCAGCGGGGGGATGACGTACGTCGAGCGCTTGGCTGGAGCGCGGCCCCGAGAGTTCGTACTTTAGGGAAGGGTAGCTTCAGTGCGAGTGCTGTGCGTGGTGTAGGTCGAGGAGAACGGCGCGTCGGACGGTAGACGGATAGGTGGGGGACACGGCTAGTTCAACGAAAAGCTGTCTTTGTAGCTGTTAGTCCTGCTTCGTCCTGAGCTGTTCGACCTGTTCTGTAGTCGGCAAAATCGATTCTAAAGTGAGTTGGCAGCCGAGCGCGCACGCAGTTGACGACACCTTGAGCTTTCACCCCTCCGCTCTCACCGGGGCAGCCTTTTTACGACCTCCATCCCTTACGCGACTCCTCGCCTCTTTGTAAAGCCAAGGCGGCCTTAGCACGCCGGCGACCTCCGTCCCAGCGTCGCCAGATCCGGCCATCCTCGGAAGGCGCTAGCGCATGTTCCAGGCGTTCGACGAATCAGCCTCCTCCACGGCTCTCATATCAGCCAATAGAACGGGGTCGTCCTCTGGGATATTACCGTCCGCGTAGGACCCGGGACATCCTCCCCGACTGAACGCTCGGCGTCCTCGACGAGCCTTGTCCTTCGGTCTCTTGGTCAACTTCAGCTTTCCAAGCCGCGAACTCAGGTAGTGCTCGAATGCAGCATCGTTCTGGAAGGAAGTGCGTACGGCCTTGGCTGTTAACATAGCCTCGGTCGGTCTCGACCTCCTCGACTCCTTGACGAAGGCTGTCATTGGAGGAGACACCGCGGCCAAACTCGAAGGTTTCGTCGTCGTTTTACCCGACCCAGACAACCAAGAAGTGTCTTGGCAGGGGTCTCCTCATGAATGGTTCCAGGCCAGCTCCGCGACTCCCAAATCCATCACTGCGTCGAGGCCAGCTCCCCGGCCTCCAACTTGGAGGCTCCAAGTCGACTTCAGCGCCCAAGATCAAAAGGGCAGGCAAGAAACGAGCGTCGTCTTCAGCCACGAGCGAGGCGCACAAGCCCAAACGGTCCAAGACGGCGTCAACCTCCTCCAATTTGTCGCCAGGACGACTCCCAGTTGCGCTGTCGAACACTCTCATCGATCCCGAAGCTCCCAAACGTGTTCGTGACGACTTGGCGGCCCTCTACCGTGAAGCTCGCAAGCAAGGCGTTAAACCGTTCCGCTTGGCGTATCCCTGGGAGGGTAACAACCTATGGTATGATCCAGCCGTCTACTCGTCCGTTCATGTTGCGCACTTCAGGTTCTGGATGCTGCACCGCAAATCAAGTCTGGGAATGGGCAATCAACGCTCCACTCCGTTCAGAGGCACCCTAGGCGGCGCGGCGCAAGAACAAGAAGAACGCCATGCGAGCCCATCTTGCCTTTCTCAGCATTTGTATCGAGACTTGGGGCAATTACCGTCTCCTCAAGTTGTTCGAACGCAGGGGTGCCCACCACTCCGTACTCTGGATGGGAGGGCAACCGAGTAAGCAGACGGCACAATCCAAGTCAGCTAAAGGGAAGCAAGGTCCAGTCGTGGAAGACCTCGCAGTCCTGTATCGCAAGGACACCGAGCACTACGAGAGAGTTATCGGTGGAGCACTGGACCCAGACCGCATTGACGCGGATGGTTACTCTTCCATCCCAAGTCTTCTCGAGTTGACCAAGGCGATCGGTCCCGATATTCGTCCGGCTTGCAACCGTCTATCAGACCGTGCATTGGCCCGGATCCGTCGTGACATTACTTCGAACGACAAGGCTCAAGCTCACTGGGCTCCAAAACCGGTCACGGGGCTGTGGAAAGAACTAGTGGACTCCGACCGAATCCAAGAGCTCCAAGACCAGATTGAAATGGACCTTGCCGACAAAACCTACAAGTTTCCATCCGTTCCTGACTACGATCATCGTCTCGATCAAGACAAAGATAATTCCGACTTTGAGACTTAGAAAGGTTTCGCCGCTCTCCCTCCTGAGGAGTTGGGTGAGGACGACTCTAGTTCGTCGCCTTCGGAGCATGAAGACTCGGAAGAAGCCGAGAAGGAGGACCCCGAAGAACAACAATCCACTCCTAAGTCTCCAGACTTTTCAACTCCGAAGAAGTCCGATGCTTCGAAGTCGACGAAAAGCTCCGTTTCACCCGCCACGACGAAATAACTCCACAGGGTGCAGTACGGCTTCGTCAGTTCTTTCCTTTATCTTTTCAATATATATCAGCTCTCTTTTCTTATCATCAATTGTTCAAGTCCAGTCACCGTTGAGAGAGCCGTTCAATTTTCCATGCAAAGGCACGCTCGTCCTGAGTACTTCATCATTGAAGACACTCTACAGACCAAATCAAATTCAAACACGCAAGTCGTCGGTCAGGCAAAGGTACCGTCGGGCACCAAGGCCCTCGCCGACCAAACACCAGCACGCTCCCAACTCAAAGATTAGTAGTTGAGCACGCACCTCCAGTTCACGTTCATTTAAAAGAGAAAATCGTCATCGTCGACAACCGCGTTGGCATCGGCAAGACGAGTACTCCTACGCATAGTCGGTAAACCCTCGGCTTCTCTCCGACTGTTCTCGAAAGCGTTTATTAGCTTTTTGTAATAGGGCTCCAGCTTGCGGCACGACACCCACGCTGTCTTGTAATTAGCCGTCAAAACTAGATATTGCAACTTACGCTTCTCGATCCGTCGAGCTAAGAGATCCACAATCGCTTCGTCAACACCAGTGATCACGAGTTCATCGCCACCAAACAAACAATCCCCAGCAAAGCTCGTAGACGGCAGGTCTTCTTCAAGCAGGGGTCCTTCGTCGTTCTCAGCGCTGTCCCCGACTCCATCAGGCACTTCATCAGCGAACGGACGACTCCACCGACCTTTGAACGGTTTGAGTCTGTTCACATTGATAGTCACAATCTTGTCGGGGTGGGTAGGGATAGCAACCTTGTAGGCATTGTTCCCCACGCTACCAACCACGCGATATGGTCCATGCCACGAGAAGGCGAGCTTACGCGTCTTCTTCTCGCTGCGTTTCGCTCTGAAATACTGGTATACCCACACGGCCTCACCTTCTTCAAACGTCACAGCCACTTGATCATTCAATCGCCTCTGGTGCCGGTCCTGAGCCTTGAGTAGTTGTCGCTCGACCGTACGTCGGCGATCTCGGAACGAATTAAATAACTGTCTCCTATAAAGCGCAATATCGTTGCTCTGCCAGTCATCCGTGGTATTCAAGAACGCTACATCGATGGGAAGCGTAGCATCTCGTCCATACAGACTGAAGAACGGCGTATCGCCAAGAGCTTCATGATAAGATGTCCGGTAAGCGAATAGCAAACGAGGTAACAGCAGATCCCAATCGGACTGAGTCTCGTTGACATACAGTTTAACCATACCCAGTAAGGTGCCATTGAATCTCTCCACTAGACCTTGAGTCTGTGGGTGATAGGCGGCACCGAATAGCTTTTTGATCCCAAGAGTTTCATAAAACGCCTTAGCGAGCTCTGACGTGAAATTAGAGCCGCGGTCACTAAGCAATCGGTCCGGTACGCCGTGTCGAGAAATCACTCCATTGATCATGGTGTCAATAAACGTAACAGAATCCAAACACGCCACTGGGAACGCTTCCACCCATCTAGTGAAATAGTCCACAAAGACGACAATGTATTTATTCCCTCGTGGTGTAGTAATCAACGGTCCGATAGCGTCCACAACGAGTAAGGAGAAGGGACCATTTAGCTTTTGCACGGGCATGCGCTGCATGAGCCCATTCTTCCAAGTTCTGTAGCCCTCCCCCCACTGCACACATTACACGCTTCCACGTACTCGTGCACATCTTTAGCCCAGCCGTGCCAATAAGCGTGTCGTCGCACCCTGAATATCATCCTTCTTACCCCCACGTGCGCTGAGAAGAAATCTCGATGTAACTAATGCAGCACAGTCTCGATAAAAGGCAACGGGATTACCGGAACACTTATAGTTTCAGCAGGTCCAGCAGCAGCACGCAAGTGCACCCGGCGCATGAGAATGCCGTTCTTGACTTCGTAGTTGGAAGCTATCCTCAGGATCTTCGTACGTATTTGCGGATCGATAGCGAGAGCTCCAACCTCGATAAATGCTCTCATGACGCAAATCAAAGGCGTATTCGCCTGCTCCTCTTTGAACTTAGCTCGATCGAGGCCAAACTCGTCCAAAGAGGTCAGAACTCGGTCGTCCTCGCCATCACGGCTTCCTCTCCAGGTTCGGGCGTTCTTTCTTCGGGGCTTCTAGTCTCTTGGGGAGCCAGCGCCTTCCCGACTGAAACCGAAACCCCACTGCCAGCGGAGAACGCAGGTATGCCTTTGGGATCGGCTACTACGTCACATCGTTCAGTTAAAGCGGGAGTGTCCACCTCACCGTCTTCTTCGGCGTTCAGCAAGTCGTCGATCGTTATGGCGCACAAACTGGCACGGTGCATCCTCGACAGTCCATCAACATGTCCAAGAGTAGTCCCTGGTTTATGGAACACTTTGAAGCTTAATTGCGATAGCTCCATGGCCCACCGTGCTAGTTTTGCGTTACTCGTCCTGTTCTCGGGGCTGAAAACCCATGTAAGCGCCTTATGATCAGTGAAGAGATCAAACTAGTCCTATCGAGATAACACCGAAACTTGCGAGTAGCCCATACTATTCCCCAACACTCAATTTCCGTGATTCCATCCGTCTTTCGTATCCGGTTCTTTTGTGAGCCAACTAGTAGTTTGCTGGCGTACGCCACTACCCGGTCCTTGCCTTCCACTGTCTGCATTAGACAAGCACCGACAGCCAATCGGGAGGAATCCACGTACAACTTTAAACGTTTAGAGAAATCAGGGTACGCTAGGATAGGAGGCCTCACCAGCACCTTCTTCAGTTGTTGAAACGCGATTTCACAGTCAGAGTCCCACATGAACATCACTTCTTTCTGCTTTAGCCGCTCCAGAGGGGCTGAGATGGCAGCATAGCCCGGAATGTATCTGCGGAAGTAGCTAGTTACACCCAAGAAAGCGCGTAAAGTGTGCAGGTCGTGAGGCCTCAGCACGTTCAACACCGCTTCCACCTTCTCCGGGTTCGGAAGAATTCCTGAGGGCGTGACTATATGACCCAAGAACGCCACTTGAGAACGCCCCCAGTGACACTTTTTCATCTTCAATTTAAATCCTGCCGCCCGGAATCGTTCGAGCACCTGTCTCAGACGCTCTAAATGCGTTGGAAAGTCTGAACTGAATACGACACAGTCATCGAGGTAAACTAGGCAAGTTCTCCACTTAAGATCGATCAACACCGTCTCCATCAGCCTTTCAAACGCTGGCACTGCGTTGCACAACCCAAAAGGCACGACCAGCCACTCGTACAAGCCATATTTGCAGGTAAAAGCTGTTTTCTCGATACTTCCCTTCGCCATTGGGACATTCCAGTACCCGGAAGCGATGTCCATAGTTGAGAAGAGTCGCGCATTACCCAACACGTCCAGAATATCGTCAATCAACGGCATCGGATAGGTATCCTTCACCGTCAAGGCGTTCAAGCGTCTGTAATCGATGCAGAAACGTATCCCTCCATCGGGTTTACGGATCATCAGAACAGGACTAGCCCACGGACTAGTAGATGGCCGGATAATCCCCAACTCGAGATATTGTTGTTAATGGAAGGTAAGAGGAAGCTGAACGACTTGAGTTGAATTGAGTGAATTTCGAAGTGAAAATATCTAACGCTACTGTTTGTGGTCCTAGTTCGCTACACCGGTGTGATAGCTACCTCTAACCACTGGGCTACTGGCGTGTGCCCTGCAGAGCACACAGAGACTCCGCCGTTGCTGGAAATGCAACCCTCACCATCTTTGGCACAAGTTGCTGTTGCAGCAGCAACTTCATCCACGTCGCCGTCCACGTTCTTTGTCGACTGCAACCACTGCAACGTTCATGTCCTTGTCGACTGCAACCACACCTTACCGACGTCGAGTTGCTTGCTCGTCAGCTGTGACTCCAACAAGTATCTCCAACTGGACTGGGAACGAAATTTTTCGAGTTCGCGATGAACCGACTTTTCCGATGATCACGGGGACCCTGCAATCGAGGAAGGCACAGCGCAGCATATCGCACTCTTACAATGGGTGTCCTACAGCGGAGTCCCCGCAACAGGTGCTTTAGAGAAAGTAACACTTTTTCTTGGCTCTCTTGCGGTTCTTTACCTTAGCAGTGGCGTTTGGCACACAATGGTCTCGCGTCACTATGACGTGTCTTTATGTGGAGACTGACATTGCAGCACGTTGGCTTATGATATGCATAATCTCCTGAAGTTCCACTGACAAAGCCGTCAACCGGGGCAGAGCTGTTTGGCTGGCTTGAACCTCAGTCTTCAATTTCCTTCCAACCCAAGAGCTCTGCAACTATCGACATCTGGCTTTGGCCATTGGGTTTTACCGTCTCCTGCTGGTGATAGTGGCGGGTCTATTCGTCAACAATGCAGCCGCAGACTCAAAAATGGCGGCAAAACTGCAAGACGGAAGACGCGTCAGAGTTTCCACCACCGTTGACGAAAGTGACAGCTTCGAATCTCTCGTCGCTGAAAGGCACGGCCTCGAACGCTGCGATATCAGCAAAAGTTAAGCTATGGACAGCGTCTGGGAATAATATCGACGACGTCAAGAGGTTGTTGGGTTTGAGCCAACTAGACGATGTTGCTTTCACCCAAACGAAGGGTTTTAAGGCGTACGACAAATTCGTCAGTGCCCAGGCTCCGTTGTGGTCGAAGAAAGGTGTACTCCCAGAGGATGTGATGTTGAAGTTGGAGCTGAAGAACTTGCCCGAGTCCATGATTGCTTCGAACCCGAATTTCAAGTACTAGGAGCAGTTTATCGAGCAGCAGATCCCTATCTGGATAAGGCGCAGGCTTCTCCGAGTGGTGTCTGGAGAATTTTGGGGCTCAACATGATCGACGCCGATCTGACTACTTTATCAACTATTCAAAACAACCCAACCTTCAAATTGTTCAACAATTACATAGAGACTCAAGTGAAGTCATGGGCGATGAGAATGAAGAGGTCAAAATACTAATTCAACGAGGAGCTGGTTCCACGGAGAAGAAGTTGTCGCTGAACAAATGGCTCAGCACGTACCAGGAGTCAGCAGCTGCGTATCGAGTGGATGCGTTTCGGGAGCAGAAACTGTCAACTTCTGCTGTGTGGAAGAAGCTGGGATTAAACAGACGTTACCTGGCGTCGCGGCCGACCAGCATCTCGCGTGTCAGCACCGTCGTTCGCCGATACCGCCATACTGGGGCCATCACCTTGCGGCCTCGCCGTCCTCAAGTTCGATTGCAACGTCGTCGTATTCCTGTTCGTCTCGAGCGCCGTCGAAGTAGCGGCTTCGCTAGTGGCTGCCGCCGCCGCTGCTACTTGTCGCTGCGTCTGTGACCTCGTCACCGGGAACACTAGTGCCGACGGACCGTCTCCGTTGCCACAAGCGTTACGGGTCTGTGTCCCTCGCGATCTTATCCGTTCTGATGCCGTCTCCACCGCCTGACCAACTGTTCCCAACATTGTTACCAGCTTATGATCCTCTTGCGCGTCACCTGGCCGCCTCAACGTGCTGTTCACCCGTTGCCGAGTCGTAGCCTCCACCGTCGGTCTCACCAGTGCTTCAGGTGTTCAGGCGTCTGCTTCAACTGCTGCTGCACCGGTTGCTGCATTCTGAGCTGTCGTGGCACCTGTCGTCAAGACTGTCACTGCTGTCGGCGTCTCCTGTTCCGCCGCGGCCTGAACGGTTGACCGTGCGTTTCCGTCGTCCACGCCGTCGGTACACATCGCCGTGTCTCCATCGCCTGCCATCGTGTTACTGTCGTGCTGCTGGCCGCCATCACTAGCCACAAAGCACCGGTACTGTCGTCTAACCGGGACGTCTGATCTTGCTGTTCCCGTCCTCGTGGTTCTTTCCGAGACAGCAGTCTCACATGTTGCTGCTGCCGCCGTCACTGCCATCGTCCGAGGTGCTGCTGTTACCGTGACGGCTAGGGATGCCGCTGTGGCAGAGTTGACGGGCATGGCGCGGGTCATGTCGTCCTCGACCAGAGCTGTTGCACCTGTTTTCCTTACTGCCGCGCTGTCACCAGGCGTTCTTGCGTCTTCAGTGTCCGTCTGTACTCCTGTCTGCTGCCACGTACCACGCGAGTCTTGCTCCCGTACCTCCCCAAAGGCCATCAGTGCTGCCACGGGTGCTCGCGAGAGAGCATCAGCGACTACGTTAGTATTCCCGGACAATACACAATCGAAAGCTCGTACTCCTGCAGCGTTAGAGCCCAACGGTGAAGTCTCCCGGTCAAACTAGTGCTTGTCATCAACCATTTCAGGGCCACGTGGTCTGTGACTATGGTGAAGGCGCGGCCGTACATATACGGCCTGAACAATTTAATCGACCAAATTACCGCCAAGCACTCCAATTCGGTGATTGTGTAGTTCGACTCCGTTCTGCTGTTCACTTTGCTGGCGTAGGGTATGAGTTGCCAGCCTCTCCCGTGGTCCTGCATCAAGCAAGCGCCAAGCCCAACCTGACTAGCGTCCGTTACCAGCCGAAAAGGGCGTGCGAAATCGGGGTAGATAAGCAACGGCTTCTGTGCCAAGGCCTGCTTCAACTGAACAAATGCTCGTTCTTGTTCATCAGCCCACTGCCATTCTACGTCCTTCCTCAGCAACTTCGTGAGTAGCGCTGCAATCGTTCCAAAGCCCTGAATAAATTTGCGATAATACCCAGCGAGATGTACAAAACTGCGAACGCCTTTATCATTTTCAGGCCTTTTGAAGTCGGCTACGGCTGTGATCAGCCGTTGCACGGGACGTACGCCATCACGACTCAATTCATGCCCGAGATATTCCATAGATTCAGCGGCAAAGTGACACTTCTTGAGTTTGAGCGTCAATCCTGCCGACTGCAACCGTTCAAGCACTGTAGCTACTTCTACCACACGTCGTTCCACACCGCCTCGTGTAAAAATGACTACATCGTCAAGGTAGACTAAGCAAGTCAGCAAGTTGAGTCCACGGAGCACTCCATTCATCATGCGTTGGAAAGTCGACGGCGCGTTTATCAAACCGAAAGGCATCCTTAAAGACCGGTGCAACCCCATCTTAGTAGTGAAAGCGGTTTTATCACGGTCTTGTTCAGCGACTCTAATCTGCCAATATCCTGCCCGGAGATCTAGCGTAGTAATCAATATGGCTCCGCCCAACGCATCCACCGTCTCGTCAATCCGCGGCAACGGATAGACATCTTTCTTCGTGATGCCGTTTAACGCCCTGTAGTCGACACAAAAACGCACTTCACCGTCCTTCTTCCTGACCAAGACAACAGGAAATCCCCAGGCGCCGTCTCCTTCTTCAATTACGCCAGAGCTCAACATTTTGCTCACGTTCTCCTCAATGATGGCATCTTCTGTCTGCGCATGGCGTCGTCGCCTCATCGTCAGTGGTGCTGCATCTCCAGTGTCGATATGGTGTTCGACGGGTAGGGCTGTCGCTGGTGGGGAGTCTCCCGTGTTAACGTTCACTGATCTGTAAGCCTTCAGCAACTTGAGCATCAACTGTCGTGTATTGTCGTCTTCCGTGTCGATCTGGACCTCCTCTTCGTTCTCCAGCGGAGTCACACAGTCGCCTAGTTCCGCAAGCCACTCCTCAAGACGTTTCGGCTCGAGCTCACCGTTCATCTCCAACACCTCGATGTCCTTGTCGACCGGAATCCATGTGTCCAACAGCTTCTTCGAGGGTAGTGTCAGTTTGCCACCGCCGATGTGAATGGCCGGCACCATCACCTTACCGTGCTGCGCCGTCGCCAACGTTGTCGCCAACATCACCATGCCGCTGCTGGAAAGCGGCACGAAAATACCCGTTTCGCCGTCGGGTGCACTCACGGCAACTTCCACTGGGACCACTGTTCTGCGCGAGAAATGCGAGCGTCTAGTCAGTCTCACTGGCGCCACCTTCTGCTCCTCACCGTCGGCGTTGGTCCTGAACGGGATAACGATCTGTTGTCGCCGCTCCTGGTAGCGCACTTTGTTGGTGTCGAAATCGAGGACTGCACGATGCTTGCTCATGAAGTCGACTCCCACCAGAAACTCCTCCGTGCAACCGCGCACAATACACGCCTTGATCGACACCTTCTGCCCGTAGACGTTCACCATCTCGAAGTTCCACACACCGAGCACATCCAACAGCAAACCACCGATGCCCTCAACAGAGTTCACAGGGGCAACTTCACGAGAGCGATCGCCTCTCATTATCCACGCCGTTCCGGCCACTGAATACCGTGCGCAACTATCCAGCTTTACGGCATGGTAGCCGTCGTCCACCAACATGGTTGCCGTCGGCAAACCATCTTCTGCAGCCACCGAGACTACTTGACCGCCGCCGCCGTTACCTTTAACTTGTAGGGCAGTCACTCGTCGCTGGAGTAAGCTCACTCGAGCTCCCGTGCCACGTCGTCCGTCCACCACAAGTGTTCCACCTCTGACTTGTCGTCGCGCGTCAACCTCCAGCTGTGCCTGCTCGGCCTGACGTCGTCGTCGTTCTAGGCGTTCCGCCTCCAGCTCTGCAACCACATCGTCCACGTTCTCGTCGGTGAGGGGCACTGGGCCTCGTTGCTTGGCTGCTGCCTTTTCTCGGCGCTGGCGCTTGAGCTGTCGTTGCTGGCGCTTCATAGCGGCTCTAACTTTCGCCACACTGCCGATCATCGTCATCATGGCGTCGGTGAGCTCGTCATCAAGCTCCATCATTGCAGCCGCGTCCTGGCGTCCGTCGCCTTCCCCAGTCAACAAAACACCTCCGTCATGTGTCTGGCTGTCGCCTTCCCCACTTGACAAGCCACCGGTCACGAGTTCACCACGCGCTAGCCACTGCCGCGCCACCTCCACAGGATCGTGGCCATAGCGTCTTGACGTGATGTCGGGCCGAGTCATAGCGACATAACGCTGCGCACGTTCAGCGCCCTCGTCAGCCAGCTCTTGATCAATTACTGCGCCGACAACTGCCCGTATCGAAGCCATTCTTGGCTCGGATTCCTTCGCCTCTTCGTCCACACTGACACTTCCATCCACCGTACTTTCAACAACTCGACTACGTACACCGCCACCGGGTACTTCCGTCTCCACCGACTCACCGGTCTGATCGTTTTGTTCCTCTTTCCTTCCGGAGGTCGCGGTCGCCACCGTCCTTACCGTCGCCACAGCCGCAGGCTCCACAACTGCCACTGTCTCCGTTGTTACCAGTCGTTCATCCTCGGCCCGGAGCTGCAATGTCGTCGGTACTGCGGGGACCACCTGTCGTTCCTTGGTTCTTGTCGTCTCCTCCATCTCTTCCGTCACCACCGGCTGGGGATTTCTCCACTTACGCGGGCGCAGGGACCCCTCTGCTACGCCCACTCTCCGTTTCCCGCATCTCTCCGTATCTCAGCTCTTCGCCTGAGGTAATCGTCGTTACGTGCCTTCGCCTCTGCGTCGGGACACCTGTCTGTAAAGTGACCGGGCTCGCCGCACGCGTGACAGCGTGGTCCTTCATACCGCGGTGTAGTCGACACAACTGCCGCTGCTGGTGCTGCAGGTGCTGTCGGTACTGGACTTGTCGGTGGCTCTTCCTTCACAGCTGTCTGTTTTACTTCTGCCACACGCCGCACAGCAGACTTCTTCCTCTTGCGTAGCCTACGCTGCTTCTTAGGAAGCGGAGAGCCCTCATCATCCGAGTCCTCTTCTTCCTCACTGGAGTCGTTTCAGTGTCGCACTCGCTTGGCCTTGCCGTTCTTCTTCCGTGGAGGTTCATCCTCGGTGTCATCACCATCGTCAGTTGCACGTCGGATCCGCAGGGCCTTAGCCTTTGGTTTTGGTTTCCGCGTTACTGTTTTTACCGAATCCTCGATCGTCTTCTTATTCGCACGCTTCACAGGTAGCACCCATCCCTGTCCGTCCCAGACTCGTCCTCGCGGAGCTTCCACATGCCCAGCCGTTCGCTGTACACGCCACGTGGGTTGGTAAAGAACGCCACTTCTCCGGGACTGTCTAAGGAGGGCCATTTGCGGGCAAGGCCATTTCAAGAGAACGGACGACAAAACACGATGTGGCACGCGACGTCTTCAACACTAAAGCGGGTCCGTCCCAAGATGCCGTGCCCGCTACAAAATGAAATAACAAATCTTGTTAGCTGGAGTACAAATTCTAGGATAAGCACAGTGGTGAAATGAATGGCGGGTGGTTAGCGGATTTAGCAGTACGGCACTACAGCTTTAGTTTTTATAGCTCACTCACGTTTCCAAGCCTCTCAGCGAAAACTTGCACCACCATCACCAGTCATCTACCATGGAAAACCTCAGCACCTCTCCTGACATCAACTTAACCATCAGCCCTGTTGAGATTTTTATTCCCCTCCTCCGGAAAAAGTCTACCAGTCGGAAACCAAGGCTTTTGCGGCTATTCACAAGTGGACAAGAGAGCACCATTACAACTTAACTAAGCGCCGAGCATTTTACTCGGATGAAGCGAAGACTGCTGTGTGGAAACGAGGTCTTGATTGTGACCGCTCAGGAGGGCCAAAGGAAACTCAACAACTCGCTTGTGAAGATCGTGTGCGCACTATGCGAGGCTCAAAGCGTATGGGGTGTAAAATGAAAATAATCGTCAGGGCTGTCAGCAAGGACGATCCGCATGGATCGTGGGAAATAGTTCACACACGCAATGGCAGTGGCATTCACAACCATCCTGCCTCAGAGGACGTTCGCGTCCATGCGTGTCACCGACAACGCGCTGCCGTCGCTCTTACTTTTTCGACAACTGATTCTATTCAAACGCTGGTTGAAGCTCAGACTGCTGCGGGTGTGTCTGTTGCGAGCATTCGTGCGACTCTGAACCAAGCCGATCCCGGCTAATTTGTGACACCAAAGGATATTGCGAACACGAAGAATGCAGTTCGACGCCGGGAAATGCCCACACAAACTGTGATGGAAGCCCTGTTCTCTAGCCTTGAAAACCAAGGATTTTTCTTTCGTCACGCTACCAACCCGGCTACACAAGAACTGCGGTACTTGTTCTGGGCGCATCCTGCAACTGCCGCGGTTTATCGCCGTCACAACGACGTCCTGGTAATGGATTGCACGTACAAGACTAACAAGTACAAGCTCCCGTTACTAAACATTATTGCTGTAACTGGATTCAATACTGCTCTGCCTGTTGCTCAGTGTTGGCTGCCTGGAGAGAAAGAAGAGGATTACGTGTGGGGTTTAAACATGCTGCGGATTTTCATGATTGAACTGGATGTGGGCTTACCTAGTGTGATTCTTACCGATCGAGAGCTGGCGTGCACGAATGCAGCTGATCGCGTTTTTCCTGGCGTCCCTGCCATGGTGTGCCGATGGCACATGAACAAGAACGTGGAGGCTATGGCTCACAAAACACTTGGTCAAGTCTCCGTGGTAGATCCTGTCACTGGACTAAAACGAAAGGAGAATACGTGGGAGACTGACGCATTCATGGCTGTATTTTACAGCGCTGTGGAAGCTCTCACCGAAACAGAGTTCAGCAAACGATGTGATGAAATTAAGAAGAACAATTTGTACTTGTCAGCATACCTGGATACAAATTGGTGGAAGTACAAGGAGCGAATTGTTAAAACGTGGACAAACAGCTATCAGCACTTTGGCGTTCGCAACACATCCATTGTTGAAGGTACACATGCAAAGTGTAAGACCTGGCTCCGTAGTAGTAGAGGTGATCTTTACACGGTATACAAGAGCCTGTTGCCGTGGTGGCAGCGTGCTGCTTCTGACACTCAGTTGCTTTGCTGTTATTACGCCGTTTGTACTTCAACCAAGTCGGTATGCAGCAGTGGTCAGGGTCATCAGTGTATATGCACTCACAGCAACGGAAAGTCTCTGGCAAGATGCATCCAAAATCGTGCACAATCACGTTCAACAGTCTCTGTGCTCCTGCAGCTTTCGGTCAGTTAACGGAAGGCCTTGCCTGCACGACCTCATCGCCATCATCAAGTCTAACGGACAGCTGCGACTACAGCCTGCAGATTTTGCAAAGCACTGGTGGATCAACAGATATGTCAATCCACAAATGTTTTCTAGAGTTCTCGAGCCAGCCAATGTCTCTACAGCCTCTCGGGCAATCACACGCAATACACCGCATCGCCTAAACGCTGGTGTTAATGGTACAAAACGGGAGCCTACCTTCAGTGAAAGGGTTGATCAAAACCATCCAGCGACGCCGCCATTGTCTTCGTGGAAGTAGCGCTTCCAGCTACAGCCACTACGCGTTCGGCCGGTGTCTATCAAAACGTCGCATTCGAGGAAGCGTTTGTTCCTCCTCATTCATGGGGATATGCTGGTGAAAACGGATACGCGTAGAATAAAACTAATAACAACTCCAACCTCTCAGCCTTTCAACCTTGTTATTGACTACGAGCTAATTAGTAACCCGAAGTTTCTTATGCGGTCGTGAAATGTGAGTTCGGTAGGAACTGGGCTTCTCGTACGCTCGTCCGCAGACACAGCAAACCAGTTTTCCCATCGGCAGTGGGTCATTTTCACGCTTATGCTTCTCCTTGTTTTCCGCGCTGCGAGGATTCTTGATGCAAAATCTGCGATGCTTCCTCATCTTGTTGCTCTCCACCATGCGAAGGCCACAATACTGGCAGTCAAACGTCTTCGGCAGCACACTGGAGACAATGTCTGGCTTCCAGCGCATTCCTTTAAACGCGAGATAGCAGTGGATACGGTAGTTGGTAGCCTCGGAAAATAACACAGAATCCTACCGGGATATCAATTACACGCGCCTTGGAGTCGTCACGGACCGCAAAGCATCCTTCAAAGACTTTCAACTTCGTGTTCTCCTGAAAGGCGAATATCATGCTGGCAGGAATACGCCCTTTGCGGCGCTGAGCTTCAAGAACGCTTGGCGGGTAATCTTGATGCGGTTCCTGTTCGTTCTTGCCACGGAGCGAGCGTAAGTAGGAGAATTCCCGAGGTGTCCATGCCGAATTGATGCAACTGGCGCTGTCCAGTAGCCCACGCCGCAGCTCTGCAACGGCCCCCAACGACGTGACTCTCGACTGGGCTCGAAACTCGTCGTCGCTCTCTCCACCTACATTCTCGAAGACAGACTCGTAGCTCCTAGCCTCGGCCTCACGCTGGAGAGAACCGATAACGCTGTCCACGATGCCTAGATACACGACTTGATAGCCCCTCGGAGGAGGCGGACTATCAGGCTGGGCGCCATTTCTGAACTGGTAGCGCTTATCTAGAGTTTTGTATGCCGCAATGAAGCGGGCACAGCTCGGTGGGACGGGCACGTTTGCCTCTTCTATAGAAGTTTGTATTGTGCGGTGAGCAACATTTTTCTGTCAAGACGTTCAGAATCCATCGTCCGTTCTCTTGAAATGGCCTTGCCCGCAAATGGCCCTCCTTAGACAGTCCCTTTTTCCTCGTCCAATGTGTGAAGTGACACAGCTCACACGTCACATGCCCTAAAGTAGCAGAAGTATCACAATGACTCTGTAAAAACTTCTCGTATTTACTCTTAATCTGGCTGATCTAAATGACTGGCTGTCGCTCTACAGGGCAACAGCCAGCTTCCTAAACTCTCATCAATACACTTTTCTACTTGCCTTCATCAGCCTACTTGTCTACAGCTCCCCAGTCTTCCCGGTCCTGCACCAAGCGCCACTGATGCCACGACACAATGGGAAGGCTACGAGGACCTTTCCTGGGAGCCTTCCGAGAATCTTCCGTAGCAGATGAAGGCCGAGTTTGAAATAGAGCACCGGGACTCGGTGTGGGACTATCAGTCCACGCGCGGGAGACCAAGACCGACACGCCGCGAGAGGCCCACACGCACCAGCGCGCGTGTGCGAGGTGAGCATTGCTTTCATTATATTCAAAGGTGGATTTCTAACGTTTTTCTATGCCTAGCTGTTGAAATGAACTCTGTAGGACAGTGTATGATCTCAATACAGTGTATTTAGCCTTTATCTCTCTATCTAATGCCTATGCTCAAGACGTGCTCAGTCTGAGGCAAAGAGGAAGTGAGGACGACCTGGGACTGCGTCCTCGGCGTCTTACCTCTTTTGCCTTCGGTCCTCATCGCACCATTGATTGGCAGGGATCTCTCTACCTTATCCGGCAGCTGTGCTCCGGATATCCCCTTGTACTTGCTACTCAAAATATATCGCTTTAACAAGGTTTCAGATTCATTTAGTCTTTGGCTGCCAGGCGACTGCCTGGCTGCTCTAACCAACACTAGCCCGTTCTGCTGTGCGTAGGCAGCTAGCGTAGAGTGCAGTCTACAGTTGCGAGAGGACTCAAGCCAATAAATTCTGCAAATTCCATTTTTTACTTGGGGTGGGTACCCAAAAAAACAATTTTCCAAAAGGAAAACCCCTTCCCTGGATGGCACATGAGAAGCCCTGCCTCAACGTCCTGGCAAGACGAAGAAACCGCGGCTAGTTAACGCCAGGGAAGACGAAGAGAAGGGTCCAGATGACGACGAGAAAGCCGTGGCGTCAGCAGGTGGCACGATGGCGTTCCCACAGGGCCTCGTCATCCATCCCCCATACAAGCAGCCAATGTAATACGTCCGCGACTGCTACCCAGCCTACCACAACCAAATCATTACTTTGCTGTACAAAGGCAAAGTCGGGGATTAAGCGCATGTGGTCACTGTCACTGGGACGCCTTGTAGGGTCTGGCAGGGTGTCCTGGAACGTGTGACAAAGTTATTTCTTGGTGGTAGGTATTGGCAAGTCTATCTTCTTGGCCTACATCTTGACGTGCTACCGTCTCCAGTTTCGAGACCACACAGTCATCGTCACTTCACACCAGCTAGATTCCTCTAGGAATTCAGTAGCGGTGTGGAGCAATAGCAACACAAAACCTATCACTGCTGAGGAGGACTTTTATATGGATAAGCTTATCGCACAAACCAGGAGAGAAGCAATCAAGAAACTGGTTTTCTGGCGGGTTGACCGCCGACAGCTCCACCTGCGCACGAGGAAGCAGTGGTGCTCCCAAGTCTGAGCAAGCTTTGGCTGGACAAAATTGACAACGGAGAGATGTACCTAAGAGTGATCATGCCGGTGTGGGATGTCGATGAACTCAGGATTGCCGCACATGAAATCAATCTGGCACTCAAGTCAGACAATATCGCGTTGGTGGCTCCACTTGTCGAGCGACGCTTCAATATTTTCGGTGGTGTGGCCTTGGAATGCTTGAGTAGAAATCCGGATTTCGTCTTGAGACGCCAAGGCAAAATTGAATCAATCATCGGCCGGTTATGCCAGCTTAGTTATATCACAAGCATTCTCGACAGGAAGGATAATGACACCGCACTGTCCACTACGAGCCTGTGGAAGGCAATTGGCAGAACTATACTGTCACATCTTCCAGATTTGTGGAGCGCTTGATGGTGGAGAAACGTCAGCACATTATCGACTTCAAACACAACGAAATACTCAAAACTTTCGAGGAAATACCTCTGCTGCTTCATTTTGAGGTGCTGTGCTGGACAAGAAGGCGCATGACCGCTTGGTAGACGGTTAGAGATTCCAAGCACGCAGGTTGTACGGACCAAACGAGGACAAGAGAAGAGAGAAAACGGTGACAACTCGGTTTGACTTGTTTTGCCGGCAGTATCGAGACCTGTTCATCAGACGTTATTGCTACTTTGACGACAAGTTCTCGGCAGAAATGCTATTAACGGGGGAAGGAACGCATCTTGAATTCACTCGATATTCGAACGATCGGCGAGCTACGAAAAGTTTCAAACGATGTGGAGGAGCACCCGCCACAAATCAATGGTGCGATTCGACTGTCTTACAAGTTTCTGAGCTCGGTCCTTGCTGAACATGACTTGAAGGAGACAGATCCAGAGCTAAAAGGCGTGCTGAACGCCATTCCTCAATACGTATGGGGTGTGGATATCGGGTTTGATGTTACTCAGAAAGCGGTTCTAAATTACTTGTGAACTTTTTGGTAAGCTTGCAACGCGAGCAAGATGCTGTTGGAACGCAATTTTGGAACGAGGATTCTTGCCGTTTGCAGGAACACGTGCCGCTGAAGTGGCAGCCAGCACGGGTGATGACCTTTGTTGCTGGATGCAACCAGCAGATGCATGAACAAAAGTCCATTATTGACGAGTTTTGAAAATGTTTAGTTTTCTAGTACGATTCTCCTCAAAGATTATTGCGCCCATTGGAAGTGAATCGTCGCTAAAGTTGTGCTCGATGTGACTTTGGCGCGGAGACTTTATGTTATGCTGTTTGTACGGATTGAGGTCTAAGAAATTTGTACTACGGTCGCCATCCAGTTGGATTCACTAACTGACATTAATTCTAACATGCATGGTGATGTGGCCACCTTGGGATGCTCGTGGGATCCAGAGTAGTAATGATCCGCCACCAGATCCAGGCAGCCCCATGATCCCCGGGCGCCACCGGTCGAGATACATTTGCTTATCCTGCAGCTCTGGGATCGTCGCTGTCCACGTCACCATATTGCCAGCGCCAACATCCACTTCGGAATAGTCTTCTCCGCCGGAATGGATCACCACCGTCACGTCTTTTGTGTCGGTGCTTTCAAAGATAAGCTGAACGACCCCGTCGCCTGAATTGGTCCATGTGCCGTAGCTACCTTCAAACGCTTCGTCTACTGTGGTGAGTCCCAACGCGTCATACAAATTGCCGTCGTCAATCTCGCCGAGATACCCCGTAGGACCACAAATGGGCTGCACGAACTGGTGCGCCATGCTCGCAATACCCGTCGGGTCAAACACCGACAACGCGACGAGTCCCATGTTCGCCACCTGCAGCATGTAGTCCTGCTCCGCGACATCTTTTCCCAAATCGGTCTTACCGGTATCAATGAGCTGGTCGATGATCACTCCGAACGTCTTTCGGAGCAAGTCACGCGTCTGGAAAGCAGCTTGGGCTGTCTTGGTGGACAAAAGTTCGCCCATACAGTTGTTGGTTACCGTAGGAATATCGTTTAGCGCCAATTCTGACTTGTACACAATCACCCTGGTGTCAGCAAGTGAAGTATCTGGCGTCTTGTTGCGAATATCGAGCACTTTGTCGACGACGCGGTCGGTAAGGCGTTTGAGTTCGTAGCCGCAGCTTGAATTCTTATCAACGAGGTCCTGAAGCTCATCCACTGTGGACTCAGGCTTGGTCATCGCACCGGAGCCTGTGAGCAGATTCAGCACGTTCTTTCCGGTGGAAACGATCATGTCGCCATTGGTAATGGCTTGCTTGACGATGCCCTCGACTGTTTGGAGAACCGTATCAGCGAAATCGGTCCCTTTTGGGACTGGAAGACCCATACAAACACACACGGCTCGAGGCAGGTCGATGAGCACAACGTCGGCTTGATAAGCCACAGCCAGCAGCTGTTCTACGTCTCCTTGCGGAGCTGCGGTCTGTTGATACCGCAAGTAGTAGACCAGGGACCGGACCACAGAGATGATCTGTGCTGCGCATGCAATACCCCACCGCAAGTACTTAAACGCTGCCAGAACTTCACCCATGACGCCGCCAGTGAGAGCGTTGAGCGCCACGTACGCCACAGAGCCGATCTTCATCAAAACATTACTCGCGCAGTCGTCGTTCTGCGGGATACACTCGAGCCCACATGAAACGGGATACGACAACGGGCATTGAGCGATGCAATCGCTACCGTCCCTGCCGTACCCCAACGGACAGTCTTTGTTGCTGGCTAGCTCTTTCGTCTTCCGATAGCAGGCAGTATCTGTGGGGTCGCCAATTGTAGGCCCGACCCAATTGCGGATAGAGATCGTGTGAGTGCCGTTCTTTTGCATGGCGTCGGTAAGCTGCAAGTCTCGCACCCCGATACGGGTCCAAATGACGCCAATCTGGTCGATCTCGCGTTCGGCTCGACCGAAAAATCCACCCAGCTGGAAGCCTTCGGGAGCGGTGATGGTCTTCTTATCGTTTGTTGTCATCCCACCAGAGATTGAGTTGCCAGCGCTTGTCCCGAAGTTGAGATGGAACACTCGAGTACGGTCATTTTTCTTCCCCAGTGAGCTTCCATGGACGTAATATATTCGCCTGGAGCGAGAGTAAGAGTCTTTTCCTCGCCACCGGATCCACCGTGGTTAAATGTTTTCTGTTCTGGAGCGGATACTTGAAGTGTTAGACCGTGCGAGCGCTCTCCAACGTTGAGGGTGATCGAGCTAACTGTCTGGCCGAATTTTACATTGGTGATATCGGAGAAGGCAATCCCATGAGGTCCGCCAAACACCTCGCTGAGCAGAATATCTGCGTCCGGTTCGACTTCGTATTCCACAACCTTCTCGATGCTGGTCCACACCACCCCGAGACGATCAAGTTCATCGCCGTCTCGGCCGAAAAAGCCTCCTAATTGGTACCCTTCCGGAGCCGTCACAATGCCTTTCGAATCGGTCATTGAACCTCCAGATACCGAGTTCCCGAGGTTTGTAGCGAAGTTGAGGTAGAAGATCCGTGTCCTCCCCTTGTGCTTCCCCCAGTGCGCTTCCATTGACACGATGTACTCACCAGGACCAAGCGTGAGGGTGTTGAAATTCCCTCCTGGCCCGCCGTGTGAGAATGATGCCGCGATAGGAGCTGAAATATCAAGTTGGATTCCGTGGGTGCGCTCGCCAACTCGGAGAGTAAGGGTGTTGACAGTTTGCCCTGATCTAGCAGCCGGTTGGTCTGAGAACTGGTTGCCGTGGGGGCCTCCAAATACTTCGCTCAGCACGACCGCAGTCTTGATTGTTTGCGTTGTCCCTGCTGAAGACCCAGAAGGCTGGACCACAGGCGCAGGTGTGACTTTATCAATACTCGACCATACCACACCAAGCAGATCCAGTTCACCGCCATCACGACCGAAAAACCCACCCAATTGATACCCTTCCGGAGCGGTCACAGTGCCTTTCGAATCGGTCATTGAACCTCCAGATACCGAGTTTCCGAGGTTTGTAGCGAAGTTGAGGTAGAAGATCCGTGTCCTCCCCTTGTGCTTCCCCAATGTGCTTCCATTGACACAATGTACTCACCAGGACCAAGCGTGAGGGTGTTGAAATTCCCTCCTGGGCCGCCATGTGTGAGTGTTGTTGCTACAGGCGCGGAAATATCGAGTTGAATCCCATGAGTGCGTTCTCCAACACGCAGTGTGAGCGTGGTGACAATTTGGCCCGACTTCACTACTGGTTCATCGGTGTATTCACTACCGTGGGGGCCGCCAAAACTTTCGCTTAAAAGTGTCGGATCCTTGATTACTGGCGCTGGGGTAGGTGCTGGGGTTGGTTCAGGAGTGACCGGTACTGTTGGCGTGGGTGTATATACTGCCGCTTGTTCGGACAGATCTGTCGCTTCCACCGACGTGTTTGGGTCCAGCGTCGGAGGCGCTGTTGTAGCAGGAGCTTGTGTAGTTGCGGGAGGTGCCGTAGTCACTGGAGCTGGAAGTCTTGCCCACACCACGCCGAGAAGATCAATGTTATCCCCATCGCGACCGAAGAAGCCGGCCAATTGAAAACCTTCCGGAGCCGTCACGGTTGCTTTCGCGTCCGTCATGGATCCGCCAGATACGGAGTTCCCGGAGTTAGTGACGAAGTTTAGGTAGAAAATTCGCGTCTTCCCTTTATGCTTCCCCCAATGTGCCTCCATCGAGACGATGTACTCGCCAGCGCCGAGTGCAAGAGTGTTGTACGACCCTCCTGACCCACCGTGCGAGAAGGTCTTTGCCGTTGGAGCCGAGATGTCGAGTTGAAGTCCATGCGGCCGCTCCCGACGTGGAGTGTAAGTGATCTGACGGTTTGTCCTGGAGTGACCATGGCCTCGTCGGAGAATTCGGTCCCGTGTGGTCCCCCAAAGCTCTCACTTCGTTGAATATCCTGCGAGAAAGCGCAACGCGCTGCCGCCAATAAAGAGTGCAGACGAACACATGGAACTTGGCTTTCACTGCCTTAAGTGCCATCCCCGCACTGCAACGATGATTCGGGCGTGACCGTAAGGAAGCAAAATCCACAATGAAGGAACTCGGTGGAAAGCCGATCGCAAGATTGGCGATCCCCTGGTAAAGACGGCCAGGAGATGTATGCAGAGTTTGTATAGTGCATGTTGTGACGAAGAGCGGAAGCGGAAGTACACCTAAAGTTCGAGGGCGAAAGGACGCCGTGGTGCGATGGCAGTATGCAGTGAAATGTGTTTTTGGTTCCGGAAAGTTGGCGATATTTGGATGCGTGTTGGGTGGCTGGCAAATAGATGAAAGTGCAATGAACATGGGACTTTTCGAAGGCTATAAAGCGTCGTTGTGGAGTCCGATGGCTGTAGTGCGGTGGAGTAGAGCGCAAAAAAGTTATCTCGTTACTCGGAAGTATACCATTCCAACGAAATGTACAATGTACCATTCAAAGAACCGTGTCACATACAGTGCAATCTTCAAATGTCAAACCACTTGGCGCTATACAGGTGATATCTACGAACTATCGCCAGATCAACGAGCTAGTCATCTACGCAGTCATTTTGCAGTACGCTAATCTCTGTCTTGTCCTGACATGTGCGTCATGTCTGAGTCTGCATCACTGAAGTCGTCACTGAAGCTGTCGTGGCTATCGTGCACCGGGTGATCGTCAAGCTCCATTAAGTGACGGAGTCTCTGCTTACGCCGGTATTTCTCTTGGCTCTGGCGTCGTTTTCTTCTCATGTCTTGGCCGATGGAGAGGAGCCAGTTTTGGTACTGGTGATACGTCATGCCGTTTTCGTCTCGAAGGGGGTGCATGGTAACATAGTAATTTGTTAAAGCTGCACAAACCTGGAAAATGTCGTCGTGGAGAGACTCACTCCAGCGATACTTCTCTACGCAAATACGCCAAAGAGAGCCCAGTCGACCGAAGTAGTTCTCGACTATGACCCTGTCACTTGAGATGCGGCAACTCTGAAGCTGCTCTTCGCTGGTAAGACTGTTGCCTTTTTTGGGTGGATGCACCGGACATGATCAGCCAGACCTTGATAACCCTTGTCGGCCAAGACAGCCCATTCTTCAAGATACTCCATGTTTAATGGACCGTGGTCTTGGAGACACTGGTCTCCATCAGCTTTCTGGCGCTGCGTTTGGTGAAAAGCCTGGTTGTCCCTAAACAGGGTGATGTCAGCCGTGTTGCCGCGAGCATGGCGGGTGCAATTTATCGCAAGTCCACGGGGGCTTACTGACATTTCCACGTTGAACCCGTACAGCTTATGCTTCGCGCTGTAAAAGGCCATCACCTCCTCCATGTTGCCTGCTGGGCGGTTTGTCTGCTGGAACGTGACGTCCGTGGCGTACATAGCACACGGAAAATCGGTAAAAGTGTGACCCGAAGTCACTAGAGCTCTCATGTTGGACTCGTCTGCCTGAGAAGCCGCCCACTCCTCGTAGAGCTTAGATGCAACGACTTCAATAAAGCCTGTGATGGTCTTGATGAAGGTTGGGGTCTTGATTCAAAAGATCCGTGCCAGCATTTCCCATGTACCGCCGTTTTTCATCACCACTATCATCATGAAGAACACATCCTTCGCGGAAAAGGTAGATCTTTGTCCACGGCCAACGTGCCAGTAGCGAACGACATACCCGCGCACGGAAAACCACAAAGTATTCAACTCTCGAGGAGAAGTTGGTCAGGCGGGTGACTGCCGCAGCGCCACCGTCGCGGAATACCCCATCCAGAATAGGGCATGGTGATGCGATATCTGTCCCGCCGTTGCCGTCTTCCTCGACCGGATCCGCAGGAAAGCGATCGATTTCCTCCCGCCGCTCTTCCTCTCGCTCCTCCAACATTGTAAGCATTGCTTGAAGATGCGCTGCTTGGGCTGCACGTGCCCGAGCTGAGGCTTGGGCAGCTCGTACACGATCTCCTTGTGGTCGAGGTGACCCTTGCCGGTCAGCCACACGGCGAGCATTGCGTCTGGCACTTGCTGGCGTACGGGAAGGCGTTCTAGTTGGGGTGCGGTGGGGTGGAGATGACTCGCGCGACGACATCGATGCTGGACTTGTTGGCTTGGAGGTAGTTTGCTGGGTGGGATGGATGTTTGGAAGAGACCGAGTCTGATCGAGTGAACCAAACGGACACGGTGTGGATGCTCGAGTTTTCGGTAGAGATATCAATAGAAAATAGATCGAGCAACTGATCATCCATGCGATAGATTGTCTACCGAGTGCTCAAATGCATTAGAGCGACAGCTTTACCAAACATGTGGCTCAGTTCCCGTTCCGCCGTATGACTTACGAAAGTAAGGCTAACTTCTACAAAGGTCTAGTGGTGAGCAAGGGTGAAGACAACGTTCGTAGACGGCAAGTTGTCGCCGCGTCAACATGCCACTTGAGTTAACTTGGTTCATAATCAAGTGGAGCCGCATCAACAGGCAGCATCATCAGAGGCATTTCATCATCAAGCGCAACGACTGGTCTAGAGACGACGGAGGCGTTGCCCACAAGAAAGCCTCTGTAGGAAAGGAGCTACATAGTCTTAACCAACTTAATGTCACTTCGCAAAATCATTCCAAGCGCTTACAAGCTACAATGGCACAACAAACGTCACAATGAGAGAGATGTCCGTCCTAGTTGGAAGGCGATTGACGAAAGGAACACCTGGGTGGTAGTGATCAGTGGCTTGCGTGACGAAGCATCTGTAAATTCATTTTGTGACTAACCGAGTCCGAGAAAACAGATGCTATGTGCACTAGTTGTGACTTGCCATTCGAAGGCTGCCAGCGCCAGTGTACCGACACGCTTCCCATCGCACATCGTGCATGTTTGCGGATTTATAAAACGGCATAGCTGTACCACAGCAACACCCTACGCATGGGAAGCAAAAGATCCAGTATCTTGTGGTAGAACTATACTTGTCGGTACGAACGGCAAGAACATTGACCGTACAACGTGTCGCATCGCTACTGAGTGTTTATACGCCAAACACAGCTGTTCTTGAGAACAAGCGCGAGCGTTGGACTCCTTGGTAGTCTCTTGCTGGTTGTGCTTAACTCTTTTAACTCTTTTGGCCTTCAATTTTCGAGCTGAGAAGACTCAAAATCTCTCCATCTCCGTCACGGTTCTGTCACGTATCGAGCTTCGGTGGAGTTGACGTTGTGCTGCACAGTCGTGTTTGGTTTGACGGCTTATAGATTATATAGTTTTCGAGATGGCGGCTGGAACAGCGCACTGCACAATAATATGAATGGTGTCAGTTGGCGGTCATGAATTCTTGATCCAGAGGCAAGCACTGTATTGCTGTGCGGTCGGAGGACTCTCGTGGTGCCACACCGTTGCGTGACCCACCGGTATGTCAGTCTTGACCGCCATCTGTCCCATCGCACATCGTGCATTGTTTTCGAACCTGGAGGGGATCTGCTGCCGTCCCAACTTCATCGGTTGTGTGTATCCAATACTGCAACGGTATAACGTATACCTGCTGAGTAACCACGCTACCCACTTCTCAATTCGCGTTCAACTCAGCACCTTCAAGTTTCGTCGCAAGATGCAAGCACAAGTGGCCGTCAACGGCACCTTCAGCGTCATGTGCTACAACGTGGCAGGTTTGCCCGGGTTCCTGTCGAGCGGTAACCCCGGCGTTTACAGCGTCGACATGGGTAAACGTATCGGCAGTTGGGACATTGTCAACGTTCAAGAAGACTTCAACTACCACGCCGCGCTGTACTCGGAGAACACGCACGAGTTCCGTACCCCGACAAGCGGCGGCGTGCCTTTCGGCAGTGGCCTCAACACGCTCTCGCACTTTCCGTTCTCGGGTACCAGGCACCTCGATCGCGTCAAGTGGGGCGAGTGCAGCAACACCGAAAGCCAGGATTGCTGGACGCCAAAAGGCTTCACATTCCTCGAGGTGCAACTCGCAGACGGCGTAACAATCGACGTGTACAACGTCCACACGGATGCAGGACCCACGGACGCTGATCTCAAGGCCCGTGCGTCCAACTTAGCCCAAGTGAGCGACTACATCACCGCCAATTCGGCCGACAACGCCGTGATTGTCATGGGCGACACCAACACGAGGTACACTCGTGAAGGCGACACGATCCGCGAGTTCATCGACGGTCAGAAGTTGACGGATGGCTGGGTGCAGTTCGTCCGCAAGGGAGTTCCTCCTGAAAAAGGGGCCGAAGCTCTCAAATGTGAGACGGCGACCATGACCAACGAGTGCGAAGTGGTCGACAAGATCATGTTCCGAGGTAACAACTACATTACGTTGACGCTCGACAAGTGGAACAACGAGAACGCAGCGTTCCTCGGATCGGATGGCACGCCGCTATCGGACCACCCGCCGATCTCGTCGACGTTTACGTGGTCTCTGAATCCGAGCTGCATTTGAGCAACGCGTTCGGCGGTCCTCATGGCGGCCACTTCACGGACGTCGCGTTGGCTGCTGGCGGACAAACAGTGAGCTCCGTGTCGATCCAGTCTGGGCGTCGAGTGGACGGAGTCGTCGTCAAGATTTCAGGACCGATGGAGTCCACGCTCGCTCACGGATACATTGGCGAGTCCCCCAATACGTTGACACTTGAAGGCGGCGAATACGTCACCACGATGGAAGCGCACTGGGCCAAGCACAAGGGTCGGACGTGTATCTTCTATCTGAAGCTCTCGACGAACAAGGGCCGGATGGTCGAAGGAGGTAAGACGACGGGAAGCGTCGGGACGGTGAGTGCTCCCGAAGGGTTTCAACTGAGTGGATTCCATGGGCGTTCGGGTGGTTCAATCGACGCGCTGGGAGCCATTTTCACTAGGGTTGGAAACACCACGCAGCAGTCGTGAATGCCGAGTGGAAAAGCTAGTGATGCCGCTAATTGAAGGTACTTTCCATTTTTACGTACTACATAGTACACATTTCAGTCACTTACAATCCGTGGGTCTTGTCGTCGTCAAAGAACAGGAAGTAGCAGCATACTCCGATAGGGCCGAGAAAGAAACAGCACACGAAGATACCGACAATATACTGCGCTAACACAGTGTCTTATCTATTAAGCCGGCGATCCGGATGGGATGGTACGGAGCACACGGTGGTGAATTCACTGGCACCACTTCCATTGGAGGGTACGCTGGGATTTCTTCGGGGATATCGATCTTCATTTGTTGATGGCGTTCCAGTGCCTCGATTTTCTGAAGGGACCCGAGATTTTGTCGACGAACCGCCTCGAGATCGTCTCGGATCTTTTGTGTTTGCTTGCGGAAGTTTTCCACTTCGATGGACTTGGCTTTGTACGAGCGAGAGCTTCACCAGCACAGACCAGAGGGCTGCACGAGTGCCACAATAGACGACGCTGCGTTGAATGGGTGTCTCCATGTTGTGCGGTGGCTGCACGAAAACAGAGAGGAGAGGATCTCCAAGTAGCTCGTGGCCACGGCCTTGATCGACACGTCCGCGCTGCACGTGTGACCAGACCTTCGCGGTGCAAGAAGTCGATGAGGTCGAAGATACCGCTAAACGCTGCCACCCCATGACGTGACTGGTATAGCCCAAACCGAAGTGCGCGTGCAGCCACAGCAAAACTTCGAGTCGTCCGGCATCGACCGTGTTGTTCATTCCGAACAAAGTGCAGCCTTCGGTGCGATGCCGGTGCAGCCAATTGATCATGTTGAACTGAGTCCGCGGCGAAGCGCTGGCTGTTGTCCGTGTAATTACGAACCTGTACGTCTACATCTTAACGAGTTGTCAGTTGCATTGGGTTGTTCAAGACCACGAGCAAAACTCCTCTTCGACTATCGATTATCACTCAACATGTATTGCACTGTACGCTTCGTTTCAACTGCCTACCACTCCTCTTGACAGTTTTCAAATTCAAGTCGACTCGGGTTTCATCGTTACAATCGATGACAACCTCTATCATCCTTACTGGCGAGCACGGTAGCGCTCCTCGTAGTCGCGCTGCACCTCCTCCGCAGACTTGTTCGACGTCTCCGGAACCAGCTTCAGCGACAGCAAGAAGAAGATCGCCAACAGCACCACGAACGGAACGTAACTCCAGTCGTCGAACGCGTCGGCGATGTACGGGTAGGCCACGCCGACGATCAGGTTGCACAGCCAGTTGGCGCCGATGCCGATGGACGTGGCCGTCGCGCGCACCGAGTCCGGGAACAGGTCGGCCGTGATCACCCACACGAGCGGACCCAGCGTGACACCGAACGCGATCACGTACAAAGCGGTGAAGACCACCGACAAGGCAGACACGTCTACCAGGAACGCCACCGTCATGAGCACGGCCATGATGAACATGCCGGCGATGCCCCACAGGATCATGTTGCGGTTGCCGAAGCGCTGCGCCAACACACCTGTGAAGAAGGCCGGCCAGATGTTGATGAAGTTGATGATGAGCGTGCCCACACGCGGGTCCGAGATGCCGGCGTCCGTGAAGATGCTGGACGAGTAGTAGAACACGGCGTTGATACCCGAAAGTTGCTGCGAGCACGATAGTAAAATAGCAGCCGCAAGTTGCAACCGATACTTTGGAGCGAACAGAGACTCCTTCTGCGCCGGTGCTTCAATCAAACCCTGCTCTGAGTCAGGCTTGGTCGAATCCATCCACGACAGAGCCGTGTACACGTTCTCCTCGCCGTACAGACGAGCGATCACCTGCTTGGCCTCCTCGCGACGGTTCTTCATCAGCAGCCACGCCGGACTCTCCACGCACATTGACGGAGCCAGCAACACGAACAGCACCGCCAACACCACCGGGAAACCGGCCAGGTAGCGCCACCCGCTGCTCGTGTTGGCGAAGAAGAAGCAGATCGCGGGGAACAAAATGCCGATGGTCACCGAGATCTGCAGACCCAGACCCAGGATGTTACGCATGTGCGGCGGCGACAGCTCGTTCGTGTACGCGCCGAGGGTACCGGTGGCGGTGCCCGACGCGATACCGGCGATCATACGGCCCACCGCGAACGGCCACACGTTCGACACGGCAGTCTGGATGACGGCGCCCACCACCATGAAGACGCAGTTGACGAACAACAGCTTCTTGCGGCCCCACAGGTCGCTGAAGTGGCCGCAGCACAGACTGCCGATCATGCCGCCGAAGATCCAGGCGTTCACGGCGAACGTCCACTCGAGCTTGGAGTGGCCCGGGAACATGAGGCAGCGGTCCTCGGGCACGGGACGCGCGTTGCACTCATCCGTGTCGTTGAACTGGGCCAGGTTGAGCTGCGACGACGACCATCCGCTCTGGAACGGCTGCAGCAGAGCGACGAGGATGCTCGAGTACACTAGGAACCTCGGCTTCAGCTGGCGAGCAGCGTCCTTGTCGTAGACGGCGGCGGTCTCATTGCGGGGAGTGGTCACCTCGGAGTACACCGGATCCGTTTGGGCTTCGGACGGCATTGGTTGCTTGAGTTTGATACTGGGGATTGGAACTTGACTCGACAAATTGAAAAGTGAGATTGGAAGCCGATGGCGGAGTTCTGTCGTCCGTAACAGCAAGCGTTGGGCGGTCCTTGAGCTTGCCCCTTGTGCTGTGGTGGAGGCACGCGGTATTCGATCCGCCTTGCACAAAGCAGCAGCGCTGAACTTGCAGTAGATCGGGTCGTGGTGACTGGCGAAAGTTGCCCCGCCTTGATTCATTGCTGCATGGGCGTTTTTCGCACGTGACAAGACGTTTGTTGTCGCTTTGGCCTTGTCATTTAGTCGACTTGCTGGCTCAACTACCGAGTTTGTCTGATATCGTCGCGGGCGTCATCATTTGCCGTGGATTGGCAAGAATGTAAAGAAGGGCTTTGGTATCCAACAACTTTAAGTATGTATTCTTTTGGCGACGTGAGAACCAAAAGCCTCGTTTCGTGGCAAAAACGATAATGTCAGCGCCAGCTTATGCAGCAGCGTTGAATTTGTTCTCGGAAGGCTTGGAGTTTTCACTTGCGATAGCCTCGCGGGCGGGCGAATCTGCTACCATAAAAAATATTTATGTCTATACGATATGAATGGCACGAATATAGACATACATCCTATTTAATCCATACAATAGTCTACTATGGCAATATATACAACAATTTTACGTTAGGCACACCTCCATAGGACATATCAAAACTCTTTTTGCAAAGTGTTCACGGTGTTTTCGTATTACTGGCATCTCAAAAGCGGTTACCTAGAGTGCAACGTTTGTCGTTGAGTAGGCAATTGGAGCTGCGGGATATGCCAAGCCATTTACGTGGGCTACGGTGAAGCATCAGTAGACTCATTTAAAAAAATCCACGAGGTACTGAAATTATTATTTTGAAAGAAGTTTTACTCATAAGTAGCTATTGTACCAGCATGAAGAGGGAAAGGTTCTGAGCCTGTCACGCTGGCGCAGTTTTCGACATGGTCGCCATACAACTAACTAAATAATAAATATTTATTTATAATTGGTATGTTAGGTTTATTTTATATAATTCATTTTATATAAACCTTGCATATACTTACTATATGATCCATTTTGTTTTATGTTAAATAAAACACTTTTATATTAATTACAAGTTCTCGCAAAAACTGTTTATGCTTCTTCCAGCAACAAACAGCTAATCCACAGCCGCTTGCCATACCGCGATCTTCAAACACCGCCAAGGAAACTCCTTGTTTCCTTGGCGCCTGAATCCAGTGTCGAGGCCAACTGAGCCGGGCTTGAATCAAGTGATTGGCGTAATCCTCATCGTGTCTATTCTGCCTTGGCCGGGTCTCCTGTAGACGACAAGTCAAGGCACTTTCAAACCTCACCCGTCTCGCTCTAAACACAAGCGACAGTTGTGGCAACACGGGCAGACCAAGACTCTCCTAACGGTTCAAACACCAGGACCAATATCTGACGGCCATTGCCAAAGCACCAGTAAGGAGCACATATTTGTAAACCGTCTCCATCACATTGATTCTTAAACTAACTGATCTCCTACCACAACTTCCCCATTGCCAACCAAACTTACCAGTCAGCCACGGTTTGAACTTCGACTCACTTAGTGACGGACGCGGTAGCGCTCCTCGTAGTCGCGCTGCACCTCCTCCGCAGACTTGTTCGACGTCTCCGGAACCAGCTTCAGCGACAGCAAGAAGAAGATCGCCAACAGCACCACGAACGGAACGTAACTCCAGTCGTCGAACGCGTCGGCGATGTACGGGTAGGCCACGCCGACGATCAGGTTGCACAGCCAGTTGGCGCCGATGCCGATGGACGTGGCCGTCGCGCGCACCGAGTCCGGGAACAGGTCGGCCGTGATCACCCACACGAGCGGACCCAGCGTGACACCGAACGCGATCACGTACAGCGCCGTGAACACGATCGAGAGTGCGGAGACGTCCACCAGGAACGCCACCGTCATGAGCACGGCCATGATGAACATGCCGGCGATGCCCCACAGGATCATGTTGCGGTTGCCGATGCGCTGCGCTGCCATACCAGCGAAGAAGGCCGGCCAGATGTTGATGAAGTTGATGATGAGCGTGCCCACACGCGGGTCCGAGATGCCGGCGTCCGTGAAGATGCTGGACGAGTAGTAGAACACGGCGTTGATACCCGACAGCTGCTGGGCGCACGACAGCAGGATGGCGGCCGCCAACTGAAGACGGTACTTGGGGGCGAACAGAGACTCCTTCTGCGCGCTCGGCTCGATCAGACCCTGCTCGGCGTCGGGCTTGGTCGTCGACTCCATCCACGACAGAGCCGTGTACACGTTCTCCTCGCCGTACAGACGAGCGATCACCTGCTTGGCCTCCTCGCGACGGTTCTTCATCAGCAGCCACGCCGGACTCTCCACGCACATTGACGGAGCCAGCAACACGAACAGCACCGCCAACACCACCGGGAAACCGGCCAGGTAGCGCCACCCGCTGCTCGTGTTGGCGAAGAAGAAGCAGATCGCGGGGAACAAAATGCCGATGGTCACCGAGATCTGCAGACCCAGACCCAGGATGTTACGCATGTGCGGCGGCGACAGCTCGTTCGTGTACGCGCCGAGGGTACCGGTGGCGGTGCCCGACGCGATACCGGCGATCATACGGCCCACCGCGAACGGCCACACGTTCGACACGGCAGTCTGGATGACGGCGCCCACCACCATGAAGACGCAGTTGACGAACAACAGCTTCTTGCGGCCCCACAGGTCGCTGAAGTGGCCGCAGCACAGACTGCCGATCATGCCGCCGAAGATCCAGGCGTTCACGGCGAACGTCCACTCGAGCTTGGAGTGGCCCGGGAACATGAGGCAGCGGTCCTCGGGCACGGGACGCGCGTTGCACTCATCCGTGTCGTTGAACTGGGCCAGGTTGAGCTGCGACGACGACCATCCGCTCTGGAACGGCTGCAGCAGAGCGACGAGGATGCTCGAGTAGAGGAGGAACTTGGGCTTGATGTTGCGGGCGGCGGCCTTGGTAGCTTCGTCGTAGATGGGGACATTGTCGGCTCCCTTGGGGGTGGTGGCCTCCGAGTAGATGGGGTCCGTTTGAGCTTCGGACGGCATGGCAGTCAGCGGTTGCTTGGAGAGCTTGCCTTTCGTGAGTTAGTTGTAGTTGTCCAAATGGAAAATACGCTGTCGTTGGCGTGTCCTGCAATGTCGGGCTTAGTACAATGTTGACAGGATTGCATGGTACGCGGTCACGTGGGGATCTGCTTCGATGCACTTGATTCCTGCTGCGTATCGCTCGGAGCGAAAACATAATCTTCAAGATTATGTATGCGTGATAGCGATTGGCTGATGACTTCAACTTGACGTACTGTAGGCTGGACAAACTTTTAGCGATTGAATATTGCTCTGTTGTCATTATTAGGAGACCAGGAGCGCCTCCTTGCCGCTTTGCGGATGAAAGAACCTGTTGTCCTGGTCAAGGAACAAGCAAACGGTTCCCTTTTTCTAGCGGATCTCTACCTTGAAGTGTTGCGTCATTCCTATCGGAATTAGGAACCTGGTGGGTGCAGTATCCGTCGTTCATCCGTTAATCGAAAGCGGATGAACTGCATAACACCATTTTTAAGGCAGTTAGGGTATCCACCGAGGCTAAATACTCGATGCTACCGGTCTAGTTGGCAAGTATACTGCGTGCTCGGAACGCATTATCGTTCAGGCATACACCTTGCAGGCCTATACAGTACAGCAACTACAATGCCGCACCGCGCTAATAGACGAGAGATCATGGGACTGTCAGTGTGCGCGGCAAACGCTAGCGACATACCAGAGAGATCCAGCGAGGCCACAGCAAAGGTGCTCGAGAGGACACAAAGCAACCAAGCTAGCCTGGATGACTCGACGGTCGAGTTGCAGCTGCTGCTCGCCACTGGATTCATGCCGCGTGACTCGCCGTGGGAAAAACACTTTCAAAAGGTTGGTGTAGGTCGCGGCGAAAACTTCAACGCGGACCGAAGCGGACCGCAACATTGCATACGACACGCAGCGCGATGCGCCTGTTTCTGCTTAGACTTTTTCGCCGGACGACACACCAAACTTCAGCCGTCGCGGTCTCCATCGCCAACAACGGTATCGTCGCGACTTCCTTCGTTCGCTGAAACAGTCGCCACGAAGAAACATGCGCCTTGCATTCTGCTAGCAGCAACCGCCATTGAGATCTTATGCAAGATCCGCAAGTGGAGACCCTCCACAACCGAGATCTCCGGAAAGCTCACCAGGCTTCCAACATGCTGCATGTACGTCCGATGTACGTGCGCGCAAGCACACAAGTGGCGGTCGATGCGCAGACCCGCGAGCAAGTCGTCGCTGCGAGGCAAGAATCGAGTGGCTGGTCCAGTCGACCCCATCTTCAAGTGCGGTGTTGGATCCATACCCCGCGTCCCACCAAAGCGCTTTGTAGAGTTCCCTCGCACGTCTACGCGGCAACGCAGGCACCACCAGTCCCTGTAGTGTAGTCACAGTGTACATAGTGCCTATTCCGTTCATCAACTGCTCTTCATTTTCCATTTGGACAACTACAACTAACTCACGAAAGGCAAGCTCTCCAAGCAACCGCTGACTGCCATGCCGTCCGAAGCTCAAACGGACCCCATCTACTCGGAGGCCACCACCCCCAAGGGAGCCGACAATGTCCCCATCTACGACGAAGCTACCAAGGCCGCCGCCCGCAACATCAAGCCCAAGTTCCTCCTCTACTCGAGCATCCTCGTCGCTCTGCTGCAGCCGTTCCAGAGCGGATGGTCGTCGTCGCAGCTCAACCTGGCCCAGTTCAACGACACGGATGAGTGCAACGCGCGTCCCGTGCCCGAGGACCGCTGCCTCATGTTCCCGGGCCACTCAAGCTCGAGTGGACGTTCGCCGTGAACGCCTGGATCTTCGGCGGCATGATCGGCAGTCTGTGCTGCGGCCACTTCAGCGACCTGTGGGGCCGCAAGAAGCTGTTGTTCGTCAACTGCGTCTTCATGGTGGTGGGCGCCGTCATCCAGACTGCCGTGTCGAACGTGTGGCCGTTCGCGGTGGGCCGTATGATCGCCGGTATCGCGTCGGGCACCGCCACCGGTACCCTCGGCGCGTACACGAACGAGCTGTCGCCGCCGCACATGCGTAACATCCTGGGTCTGGGTCTGCAGATCTCGGTGACCATCGGCATTTTGTTCCCCGCGATCTGCTTCTTCTTCGCCAACACGAGCAGCGGGTGGCGCTACCTGGCCGGTTTCCCGGTGGTGTTGGCGGTGCTGTTCGTGTTGCTGGCTCCGTCAATGTGCGTGGAGAGTCCGGCGTGGCTGCTGATGAAGAACCGTCGCGAGGAGGCCAAGCAGGTGATCGCTCGTCTGTACGGCGAGGAGAACGTGTACACGGCTCTGTCGTGGATGGAGTCGACGACCAAGCCCGACGCCGAGCAGGGTCTGATCGAGCCGAGCGCGCAGAAGGAGTCTCTGTTCGCCCCCAAGTACCGTCTTCAGTTGGCGGCCGCCATCCTGCTGTCGTGCGCCCAGCAGCTGTCGGGTATCAACGCCGTGTTCTACTACTCGTCCAGCATCTTCACGGACGCCGGCATCTCGGACCCGCGTGTGGGCACGCTCATCATCAACTTCATCAACATCTGGCCGGCCTTCTTCGCTGGTATGGCAGCGCAGCGCATCGGCAACCGCAACATGATCCTGTGGGGCATCGCCGGCATGTTCATCATGGCCGTGCTCATGACGGTGGCGTTCCTGGTGGACGTCTCCGCACTCTCGATCGTGTTCACGGCGCTGTACGTGATCGCGTTCGGTGTCACGCTGGGTCCGCTCGTGTGGGTGATCACGGCCGACCTGTTCCCGGACTCGGTGCGCGCGACGGCCACGTCCATCGGCATCGGCGCCAACTGGCTGTGCAACCTGATCGTCGGCGTGGCCTACCCGTACATCGCCGACGCGTTCGACGACTGGAGTTACGTTCCGTTCGTGGTGCTGTTGGCGATCTTCTTCTTGCTGTCGCTGAAGCTGGTTCCGGAGACGTCGAACAAGTCTGCGGAGGAGGTGCAGCGCGACTACGAGGAGCGCTACCGCGTCTGTCACTAGAGCGTTTGGCCATGGTAACACGGTGAAAGTCATTAATTAAAATCGCTACTAGTGTATGTACATGACGCGTTGTCTAGCATTTTGGGGTTTTGCTGAATGGTTGACGTCGTGACTCACGAGCCCTGCAGTTCCTGGTTATTCCATTGTTGCTGCTAGGAATCTGATAGCCGCGTTTTGACACGCCGTGAGGAGTGCACTTGGTAGTTGGTTCAGATAGAGTGCATTCTCCTAACGACTTCCCATGCAATTGAGGTGGGCTTTCAATTCCCGCAAGCGGCGACGAAGTCGCGTCCCCAGGCCGCGGGACAGGCTGGATTCATACGCCAGAACACACAGCGTGCTGTGGTTGAAGATGCTCAACGTGCGAGCACAAACTCGGTGCGAGTGCATCACGTAGCATTGCTTGCCAAGGGAATACCACGGCGCTGACCGGTTTGCAAACGCTTCAGCAGCGTTCGTGATGGATGTGGGTCGGCAAAAGCAACTTGTTCGCAGCGTCTTCGCTCCGTAAGTCGCTTCGGCCGCGTGGGCATGCGCGCACAGGATCAATCGCTCCAACTGCTCTGCTGGTTAGTTTCCCGAACGCGTGGGGTCGTCTTCGTGACGATACGTCGAGCTATTGAAGCTGTAGCCTCGCTGCCTGTTTGGCCGCTTGCAAATGCTACTTGCCACTGTAGCTCCAGCGTGAGGCGCTGTTCGAGCAATGGCTCTACTTCTGGGTCTGCCCAAATCCCGACCTAGCGGATCGGATCCCCGTTTCAGGTGCTGCTTGGTGCTTCTGACAAGTGAGGCCCATCCTATGACCAAGCAGCCTGATAAACTTCAGTCAAGAGGTGATGCGTGTATCATAAGAGTTGGGTAGTTTACAGGGAGCACTCAGTATTCCACGTGAACTCTTTAGCTAACTCCATATCAACTTCTCCTCTACTCGGTAGTGCCGAGTAGAATTGGACGCCTGAAGCCGATATGCTGTAGCAAAACACCTCCGGCTATGCGAAATTTAAAGCAAACGGAAGTTTTTGATCGCGGTGTATCCGGCGGCACAGCAACCAAATCGCGGCCTCACCTCAACGATTACGTCTCGTCTCGAATACCTTGGGCAGGGCCTCCTCGTTCATCGACAACAAGACACAAATGAAGAGATAGCACACACATCCAAGCTTACCGAACTCCCTTTTCAACCGTCTTGGTTGAAGTGCCCGGTCCCAGCTATCACGACCCGTTTGACCTGCGGCATAAATCCCGCTGTAGAAATCAAGTAAATCAACGCGCAGACTCATCGAGGCAGAAGACAGAGCTTCTCCACGCTAGCCCACGCTGCCCCCACTCAATCTTTACCGCGCGGACTCAAGCTCAGTTTCCATTTGGACAGCCCAACACCAACACCGATCCCAAGCAACCAAGTGCCATCTCACCGCCTTCAACAACCATGCCGTCCGAAGCTCAAACGGACCCCATCTACTCGGAGGCCACCACCCCCAAGGGAGCCGACAATGTCCCCATCTACGACGAAGCCACCAAGGCCGCCGCCCGCAACATCAAGCCCAAGTTCCTCCTCTACTCGAGCATCCTCGTCGCTCTGCTGCAGCCGTTCCAGAGCGGATGGTCGTCGTCGCAGCTCAACCTGGCCCAGTTCAACGACACGGATGAGTGCAACGCGCGTCCCGTGCCCGAGGACCGCTGCCTCATGTTCCCGGGCCACTCCAAGCTCGAGTGGACGTTCGCCGTGAACGCCTGGATCTTCGGCGGCATGATCGGCAGTCTGTGCTGCGGCCACTTCAGCGACCTGTGGGGCCGCAAGAAGCTGTTGTTCGTCAACTGCGTCTTCATGGTGGTGGGCGCCGTCATCCAGACTGCCGTGTCGAACGTGTGGCCGTTCGCGGTGGGCCGTATGATCGCCGGTATCGCGTCGGGCACCGCCACCGGTACCCTCGGCGCGTACACGAACGAGCTGTCGCCGCCGCACATGCGTAACATCCTGGGTCTGGGTCTGCAGATCTCGGTGACCATCGGCATTTTGTTCCCCGCGATCTGCTTCTTCTTCGCCAACACGAGCAGCGGGTGGCGCTACCTGGCCGGTTTCCCGGTGGTGTTGGCGGTGCTGTTCGTGTTGCTGGCTCCGTCAATGTGCGTGGAGAGTCCGGCGTGGCTGCTGATGAAGAACCGTCGCGAGGAGGCCAAGCAGGTGATCGCTCGTCTGTACGGCGAGGAGAACGTGTACACGGCTCTGTCGTGGATGGAGTCGACGACCAAGCCCGACGCCGAGCAGGGTCTGATCGAGCCGAGCGCGCAGAAGGAGTCTCTGTTCGCCCCCAAGTACCGTCTTCAGTTGGCGGCCGCCATCCTGCTGTCGTGCGCCCAGCAGCTGTCGGGTATCAACGCCGTGTTCTACTACTCGTCCAGCATCTTCACGGACGCCGGCATCTCGGACCCGCGTGTGGGCACGCTCATCATCAACTTCATCAACATCTGGCCGGCCTTCTTCGCCGGTATGGCAGCGCAGCGCATCGGCAACCGCAACATGATCCTGTGGGGCATCGCCGGCATGTTCATCATGGCCGTGCTCATGACGGTGGCGTTCCTGGTGGACGTCTCCGCACTCTCGATCGTGTTCACGGCGCTGTACGTGATCGCGTTCGGTGTCACGCTGGGTCCGCTCGTGTGGGTGATCACGGCCGACCTGTTCCCGGACTCGGTGCGCGCGACGGCCACGTCCATCGGCATCGGCGCCAACTGGCTGTGCAACCTGATCGTCGGCGTGGCCTACCCGTACATCGCCGACGCGTTCGACGACTGGAGTTACGTTCCGTTCGTGGTGCTGTTGGCGATCTTCTTCTTGCTGTCGCTGAAGCTGGTTCCGGAGACGTCGAACAAGTCTGCGGAGGAGGTGCAGCGCGACTACGAGGAGCGCTACCGTGCTCGCCACACCTAGTTAGCGTGAAGTTCTACGTTAGCGAGGGGTGTAAATCAATGTAATCCACCGTTGAAGACTGTTTTGATAAAGCTGGCTGGTACTGTGCGGGAAGCGCAACGGCCCGATATCTTGGAATGACGGGATCTGCTAACCACCAAAGTCCACTCACTCTGCAATATCCACCAAGCGACGCAGACCGTCGAGTCTCCTATAGCAGCGCTGAGATGACCTCGCTACTTGGCAAAGCAGACCGACAAACGGCCACGTACGCCACGTTCAACAAGTCGGAGACCGTGGACTTGACCAGCCCCGTTAATGGACCGCAGTCTGCGTCTTTCGCGTCGAAGCTGCTCTTCTCATTCGCAAGGCCGTTAATGCAGGTCGGAGCCAAGCGACAATTGTCGGACGACGATCTGTGGCGACTGCAGCGCGAGAACCAGACGGCGACAGCGTTTGACGACTTTTCCAAGCACTTTGAAGCATCCAAAGGCTCGTTGTTCCGGGCTGTGGTTAGCAGCTACGGAGTCAAGCTCGCAGTGTGCGGAGCTGCTTCTGCAGTGTCCGTAGGCTGTCAATTATTTGCCCCAGTTGTGCTGCACCACGTGATTGAAGCCTTTGCAGTCCCTCAAACGGACTTGGAGGACTTGAGTGTCTGGCTAGTGCTCTTCTTTATGTCTAGACTGATTAACGCACTGATATCTGCCCATGTCACGTACTATCTGGACGTGCTTGGTCTTCGACTTGCAGTGGCTCTTAAAGCTTTGATGTTCCAGAAGGCACTACGTCGAAATGCATCGAACTGCAGCTCGTCGACCAAGGAAGCTGTCGACATCTCGAACTTGTTCACGTCCGACTCGAGAAGTATCTCCAGCGCTGCCTACTACATTAACTGTGCGTGGGTCTTGCCTATTCAAATTGGAGTAGTGGTGTATCTGTTGTACTGGGTCATTGGTGTGGCTGCTTTCGCAGGTCTCGGTGTTATTGGGTTATCCACGTTGGCCGGCGCACTTGTTGGGAAAATAAGCGTCGATGGGTTTCGTAAAATGATGGAGCAGCGAGATGGTCGGATGAAGATCATCAAGGAAGTGTTTGGTGCCATCCAAGTCGTCAAACTCAACGCTTGGGAAGATAAATTCGCGGAACGTGTCGGAGCTCGTCGGGCGACGGAATTGGCAGCTCTGCGAGCCTTTCTGCTGTCGTGTTCACTTGAAGAATTTGTGGTCTGGGCTTCGCCGCTGTTGGTTTCAATCGTCTCGCTGGCGGTCTACTCGATAGGTTTGAAACAGCCTCTGACTGTTGCTAAAGTGTTTACAGCGCTCGCTCTATTCAACGCGCTTCGAGCTCCTCTGCAAGACCTTCCCAGTGTTATTCAGTCATGTCTTCACTCCAAGGTGGCGCTAGATCGCATTTCAGACTTCCTGTTTTATCCAGACTACAACGCGTGCAATGTCATCCGGGATGATCCAACTCAACCTGAAGAGGTTTCGATTGCAATCGAAAACGGCAGCTTCGGATGGGGATTAGATACTGCCGTGCTAGAGGACGTGAATCTTTGTGTAAAGCGAGGTGATTTGGTCGTCGTTCAAGGTGCTGTTGGTACTGGAAAGTCGTCGTTGTGTTCGGCCCTACTCGGTGAGATGAATGTGCTTGGTGGGAAAGTATTTGTTCGAGGCAGAGTGGCGTATTATTCGCAGCAGCCGTGGATCCAACACATGAGTATTCGGGACAATATTCTGTTTGGCCACGAGTTTAACGACGCCAAGTACCGCCGAGTTTTGGATGCTTGCTGTCTTTTGCCAGACTTGGCGCAATTTCCAAGCGGTGACCAAACCGAAATCGGACACAAAGGGGTGAATTTATCTGGAGGACAGAAAGCTCGGGTTAGTTTGGCCAGAGCTTGCTATTCCGATGCAGATGTGGTCCTCTTCGATTCTCCATTGGCAGCAGTTGACGCCGTCGTTCAAAGCCAGATCTTTAGCAAATGTATCTGTGAATTATTGGAGGACAAGACGATCGTTCTCGTGACGCACAGTCCCGATGTGATCCGATCAGAGGCAGGAAATTACTCCGTTGTGGTGGAAAAAGGCACTGTTCAGGGTGAGCGGAGAGATCCTAAAAGCGGCGCAGTGTATACGCGAGAACTCCAACAGCTGATAACGTGAAAGGGTCGTTGCAACCAGAGACCATAAACTGTCAAAGACGGTTTGTGGAGGACGAAGTACGGCGGGAAGGTCGCATAACTAGCGAAGTCTTCTGGGTGTATTTCAAAGCATTAGGTGGTGTGAAAATGTGCGGTCTGGTGCTGGTATCGCAGCTTCTGTGGCAGACGTTCCAGATTGGAAGCGATCTCTGGTTAAGCCACTGGACTAGCGAAGACCACGATCTAGACGAGCACCACATCAAGACAAGTATGATTATTTACGCTCTGCTTGGTGGAGGTGGGGCCTTGATGGTTCTCGTTCGATCGGTCTGCGTCGTCTTCGTTGGCCTTGGTGGCGCTCGATATTTGTTTACCGCCATGACCGACGCGCTTTTGCACGCTCCGATGCGATTCTTCGACGCGAACCCCATCGGTAGGATCGTGAACCGCTACGGCATCGATATAGGGTCCATTGATTTCCGCATGCCGCTAATCTACGGAGGATTTCTGGCCGATTTCTTTCTTGCGGTCTGCCAGCTCGCAACGGCAGCGTATATGGTAAACTTTCTCGGTATTCTGATGCTGCCGCTCGCGTGGATTTACGTCAGCGTGGCAAACTTCTATCTAGCGTCGTCCAGCGAGGTCACTCGCTTGCAGCAAGTCAAGTCGTCGCCAGTTTTAAACCTCGTGAGCCAATGCGAGGAAGGTGCAGTGGTAATTCGCGCATTCGGGTCGGACTGCATGTCACGAATGTGCCAGGAAATGTGGCATCGAATCGATGAGAGCAACCAGGTGGCGTACATCAAGACTGTGACGGAGAAATGGTACATCGTTCGCATCCAGCTCGTCGGTTGTGCTGTGGTCGTTGGTATCGTATCAGCGCTCGTCTATCTCCGTGCGTTTCTGTCGCCAGGACTGGTAGGCTTAGCCTTCACGTACGCTCTCAATGTTGACGGCGGTCTGGCCAACATTGTCCGACAATGGTCGTACGTGGAATTGATCATGGTGAGTCCGGAACGTGTGATGGAGTACGCGTCGATCAAGTCCGAAGGCAACACCAATCTCCTAGCGATAGAGTCGACGGAAGACTGGCCACGACACGGAACGATCCATTTTCAAGACGTCGTCTTCAGCTATAACGGAGGTGGAAAACCTGTGCTCAAGGTCGTATCGTTCGATGTTAAGAGTAGTGAAAAATCGGCATCATCGGCAGGACTGGTGCGGGTAAATCCAGTCTAACGATGGCGCTCTTCCGCATCAATGAACTCGCTGGTGGCCGAATCCTGATCGATGGTATCGACATATCGACGCTCCCGCTACTGACGCTTCGATCGCGGATGTCCATTATCCCTCAGTGCCCGGTGTTATTCAAAGGAACCCTCCGAGCTTACATGGATCCGTTCGACGAATTCACGGACGACAAGATCTGGTCGGCTTTAGACAAGGTCAACTTGAAACCGCAGGTCGGGGAGCTGAAGAACCAACTGAGCTTTGAGTTAAGCGAAAACGGGGAAAATTTCAGCATGGGGAGCGGCAATTATTGTGTATGGCTCGCGCGCTGCTGAAGCGAAGTCGAGTAGTGGTAATGGATGAAGCCACCGCATCGATCGACCACAACACGGAGCAGAGCTTGCAGCAGATGATCTCGCAGGAATTCCAAGACGCCACAGTGGTGACAATTGCGCATCGTTTGGCCACAGTATTGAAGTCCGATCGCATTTTGGTGTTGCAGGATGGCGAGGTGGTGGAGTTTGATACGCCGCAGAACTTGGTGAAGGATTCGAGCGGCGTATTTTACGGACTGGCGAAAGAACGAGGCTATCTTGACAAGCTGATGCAAAAGTTCACATTTTGATTAATGTTTCCACGACGATGGAATTAATAACGAATAGCTCATTTCGAAATTCCTTCAAGCCACCCACAAGCATGAAGAACGTGGAGACGCGTGGCATGGTACGCTTTCGCTATTACCCATCGGAAGAGTTTCGCTTTGCAGTGGAGATTACGCGACCCACGGGATCATTTGGCTGGAGAGTCGAAAATCCAAGCAACAATGGTGGGTAATGGAACCGTAAAAGTTGAGAGCTTGTGTTTGACGATCTTATTATCGCATGCCCTTAGGGAGTGCAAATTGGAAGGCGAAAAGGCTATCCAAGGTAAATGTAGCATGACGTTACCTCGAGATACCGTACTCAGCTGCGTCGCGGTACGAAAGCTACCTGAACATTGTTGTGGTTTGTAATGGCGACGTACTCAACTTTTGTTTAGGATGCTCTGAATGGAGCGAGCCCTGTAGTCACCGCTGATCTGGTCCGACTGGAAAGCGATTCTCAGCTGTATCTCGTCGTCCCCGTTGCAGTTGGTCTACCCACCAGCACAGCCAAGACGATCCAGTTCAAATATTCGTTCACGATGAAACCTCTTCACTTGGATCGGGTCGACGTGTTGGCGATTCAAGTGCGGGAGTTGGAGGACACTGTTAAGGAGCTGCAACAGGAACTGGCAAACGGGAAAGACCAGCAGCGCTTTTAAGCCTTGTGAGCCGGGATCGTGGTTTATCGACACGACAAACCCATCATCTTGAGGTTGTTGATGCCCAGCCACAACAACAACACGATTGGATTAGGCATGGAAAGATGGGGGTCGGACCTGGTTGGGTTTTCTCACTGATAACTCGATCGAACTACACGTCAACTATTTTTTTATATGCACTTTACGAACGCCAAATGTATGTGTACATCTTAGACTGCTACTAGAGACTTGCTGTCTGTCCGTTTGTCTGTCAGTCTGTCGGTCGGTCCGTCGCCGAGTTTCGATGGACAAGATCCGGCGCTGCCATTGGCTGCCGAGCGCCAGCGACGGCGGCGTCCATTCGCCAAAGAGTTTCAGCCAATCGCTGCCGAGCGGAGCGAAGGCGGCCCGAGACGTGGACCACACCAATAGTAGGGTGGTCCACACCAAACGTACTTAATGAAGAGGTCAACAGTAGTCCACACACACGTAGTCCACACACAACCAAAACCAAACACGATGGAGCGTGGGAACGTTACCTGCGCTCGCTTGCGAAACGATGCTATACAAGGACATGTCCAAGGAGTTCGTTTGGAAAGAGAAGTAGTGGGTTCGGCGCAAGCAGTAGAGAGAGGCACTAGAAAGAATAATCCATGTAGCCTCCCGGACGCCGAGAAGTTTTTCCTCCGAATATTGCTCTGTAATCGAAGAGAGCCTACATCGTTCGAGAGTTTACGGACAGTTAACGGCGTCGTATGTCCCACGTTTTGGGACGCACCGTTACAATTGGGATATCTTGACAACGATCAAGAGTGGGCTGCATGCATGACAGAGGCTGCAAGTTTTCAGATCCCATACCAACTTCGACAGCTCTTCAGTACACAGTTAGTGTACTCGATGCCAAGAGATGTCCGTGGGTTGTGGGACCAATTCTATGAGGAATTGAATTGGGACATAGCGCATAAGCACCGGAACCTCCCCGAGTCTACACGGGAGACTGTGGTGTTGTTTGAGACGCTAAAAAGCGTGAACGATTTGCTAAAGGTGAGTGGGTATGCTGTGACCGATTTTGACCTTCCGCAGTTGAGTGATTTCCCGAGTTTGGTTCGACAGTCTCTTCTTGACAACAATCTCATACGCCGCGAGAAAAGCTACAGCACAAGGACATTGGAGGCTATTGTTCGTGACGAGGCCAAACTCAACGAAGGGCAGAAAGCCGTATCCGATCAGATCATACAAGCCGTCGAAGCCGAGTTAGGACATGGGATATCGACGACCAGCGCTTCGCGTAACGACGGGGGCAGGCCATCCACGCGGGAAATTTCACAAAAGCTTTTCTTTGTTGATGAGCCTGGTGGAACGGGAAAGTCTACGCTACTTCGACGCATTTTGACCAGGGTGCGTCTGGATAGGAATATTGCACTTGCTGTTGCATCCAGTGGAATTGCATCTCTGCTTCTCAAGGGTGGGCGTACGGCGCATTCTACTTTCAAAATTCCGCTGAAACTGGACAAGGATTCTACGTGTTCGATTTTCCAACAATCGCACCTGCGCAAGCTTATCCAGCAGACCAGTTTGGTCATTTGGGATGAAGCTCCGATGACCCATCGCCACGCGTTTGCGGCTATCGACCGAATGCTACGGGACATTGTGGATAACCCCAGGGAGCCTTTCGGTGGAAAGGTTTTTGTCCTCTCAGGAGATTTCCGCCAGATCCTTCCTGTCGTGAAGAGAGGCACGCCTGCAGAAACGATCAATGCATGTATAAAGGAATCGCCTCTGTGGAGACACTTTTGCAGGTTCGGTTAACACAGAACATGCGCATTGGGAGCGAGGGGACAGGAGAAAGCGACGAGGATATCCTGTCTTTCTCTGAATTTTTGCTTGCCGTTGGAGAGGGTCGGCACGAAAAACGTGCGGATCTTGGCAATGACTACATCAAGATTCCTGCTGATATGCTGATCCCGAATCCTCCTGTAGAAGACGACGAGGACGAGGAAATAGCTCCAGGGGCAATATCAAGGGGTATGACCCGCATCATTGACGCAATGTATGCCGACGTTGCGAATCCGAAGGTTGCGACGAATGGATATTTTGCCAGCCGGACGGTTTTGACGACTACGAATGAGACGGTACGAAGAATCAACGAGGCAGTCGCAGCTCGACTTCCGGAGACAGCGCGGGAGTATTTGTCGGTGGACTCGGTGGAAGATGATGACGGAACGTTGTTCGAGCAGGAGTTCCTCCACTCGGTGAACATGAACGGGATTCCACCTCACAGACTGTTGCTTAAGAAGGGCATCCCCATCATGATGATGAGAAATCTGAACCCGGATCTTGGACTGTGCAACGGAACGCGTCTACGAATCGTCGACTTGAAGGACCACGTCATTAGAGCAACAATTATGACTGGAGAACGAACAGGCAAGAAGTACTTACCCCGAGAATTATGTTCGTGAGCGACGACGACAACTCCGATTTCCCCTTCCGGCTACGACGAAAGCAGTTCCCCGTGCAACCAGCATTCGCCATGACGATTAACAAGGCCCAAGGTCAGACGGTGTTAAACTTGGGGCTGTACTTGGCTCCCCATACTTTTCGCATGGCCAATTGTATGTGGCGTTGTCTCGCGTGACCTCCCGAAGCAAACTCAAGGCATTGATTGAGTATCCAGAGTTCGTAGACCCGGACGGAGGAGTGTACACGAGAAACATCGTGTACACACAGATTTTCGATTGGGAGTCGAGGTGCATTTCTTGGCTAGATGTAGTAGCTTGCCACTACGAACTAGAACCAAGCTTTATTTTGGACAAATGGCAAATCTCAGTTTTATAAAATATTTTTTACGCCTGTACGTTTTAGATTGAACTACTTACTAATTCGTGCGAAAAGTTAAATCATCCCGCCGGAGCGTAGCGGAGGCGGGCGGTCCACACAGCTGCATCCAACCATAAGCCACCGCCGCGAAGCGGCGGCGCTCGGCTAGTTTTATTATAATATATATTTTGCTGACAACCCTCAACTGAATGGATAGTCAGCTGCTGTAGTCAGCAGTTGCCTTACAAAAATCCAGATGAAATACCGAAAAAGGACATTCCGTGTCATTATGTGTTTACTATGTAAACACTACCCGTTTTAGCCAATAAGCGTCGTATCCAAGACTACAGTCACACATAGTCGTCCCAACTCATGTACATATTGTGCTGTCTCGTCAATCCAGTCTGTTTTTAATCGTATGGTCCGGTGCCTCTAACCACTCTGCAGTTGTTCCTCGCACTCGCCAACTGTCCATCAACCTGTCAGTCTAATGGGGCACGTGGAGGTGGCCTGGGTGCGCAACGTGTCCGTCAACCTGGCCTGGATGTACACGTACTGCTTCACGCTCTTCTTCTCCTGCTGCATGACGATGCTGGCCGCCTACCACATGCGCAAACTGGGCGGCGACCTGTTCCGCTCCACGGTTCGCTTCGTCATCGCCATGTTCCTCTTCTGCAGCACGCTGCACGCATTTGCGGGTGGCGTGTTTTACGCCTATTTGATCCACTCTATCTCTAAAATCGCCGACCAACTGCGAGAGCAATCAGGTTCAGGCTCCGCGACGGAATCAGAACAGGCCATGGGGACGTTAATGCACAACGACTCCAAGGACGACGGCGGAGAAGCGGCCTACATCACCAAACTGACTCAAGACGATATTCCACTATCGACCACGTTGACGGCACTTTTATTAGCAGAGAATTTATTCTTTCTACTCAGTGCTTATTGGATTTTCCTTCTTTCGAGGGAACTGTTCAAGTTGGCCATGCGCACGTTGGATCGAGGCGAGGAGAACGAGAAGGCGACAATTTTGAAATATGTGTGGAGAGCGTGGGTGTTCTTCGGCACTTTCTTCGGCGCAGGATTGGCGATTGTCATTATCCACGACGGATACAATCGCGCATACAAATACTTGAGTTTCGTGGAGTTGGGCACGATTATTTTCTCGGTTTTGTATGCCACTGGCGCGCTCGTGGTGCTGCGGTTTTCGGGAAGAAAACACGAGCATATCCACGGAGTGGTGATGGCGTCCCCGCTGTATCGACGACTCAAGTTGTTGATGATTGTGTGTGCCGTTTTCACTCTGCCGTACTGCTTTATGCAGGTCGCTTTGCTCTGTTTGCCACAGGACCAAGTGGACAATATTCCAGACTACGCGGTTGGAATTGTCACGTTGTTGTACTATTTGTTTGGCGCCGCACAGGCTCTGGTGATGGGCGGCAGTCAGCAGTGCTGCATCCGGATGTTGTCTCCGATTATCCCGACGCACATCAAGAACTCGCCTGAGTGGGCCAATCTACGTGCCAACCGACGACACGACTCGTACGCAACGTACGAAGCAATGCAGCCGCCAGAGAAACCCGTGTTTGTAAATACCGATATTGAAGGATCTAGTGCTTTGTGGGCTCAGGCCCCGAGTCGATTATTGATACAGCTCAGGATCTCCACGACGACTTGCTGCGGTCACTGCTGCCCAAGTTTAACGGGTACGAAATCACGACGGCAGGAGATGCATTCCAACTAGCGTTTCACAATATCCCGGACGCTGTAAGTTATTGCTTAGAGGTACAACTACAGCTTCTGCAAGCGAAATGGCCTTTCGAGCTGGAAGGACTGGTGCCGTCCGTAAAGACCGAAGTGGCCATTGGTTTAAAGCCACAGCTTCTTTTCCGCGGGATCCGAGTGCGTATGGGCATCCACGACACTAATGTGGCCGAGGAAGGCAATCTAGTCATCCAAAAGCACCGCGTGACAGGTAAATCGCTTTACATCGGCGCTTCCGAGTACATCGGCCGTGAGATCGGTGACGTTGGTTTTGGAGGACAAATCATTATCTCCAAGCGTGTAGCATCTTGGCTACAGACAGATAATAACGCAGACCAAGTGCTAACTCCGTTCCGATTGGATTACTACGGCACTCACCCTGTCCACCAGCTCGAATTGGACGTGGAACTGTATGAAATCACCCCTAAGGTTTTGAAAACACGACGAAAGATTTTCCGCAAGCGAATGGAAATCAGGGAAGGGAAATGTAAAGACGAAAGCGTCCGAGGGACCGATACGGAGGAACCGACGCCAGAGGAGGACAGCTCTGGTATGGAGTACTCGAACATGCGCACACCAACGGAGCGGATTCGCGAGAAGATTCCGACGGTGGTGTGGCAGTGATTGCGGACAGCTAGAGAGGGCAATCAAATTATTTATTCATTTTTGTATCGAGCTGCAGCTTAGGAAACTCGCGGCTTATTTACGAGATGGTTTGTCGTTGTCGACACCAGAGCGAAGCTGGTTGAAGGCCTGGTGCAGCATGACACGTTCTACAGCAGTAAAAAGCTTCAGTAGTGCAGCACTATCACGCTTTTTGTGCTCGGAGATCAGCAGTCTCAGTCCAACGACGAGAAGGTCTCGGCTCTTTTGCGTCTCGGCCTCGAAGAGCATTGCAGCCTTCCCGTTGTCTAGCACAAAGGCCTTCGTGACGTCCACGTCCTTGTCCTCGACCATCTTCGCGTATAGGGGCATTCGTCTGCGACTGACGCGGACACACGACGGAGGTTCAACAGCATCAAGCGAGCCGCCTTCTTTGCTGTCGAGACTGCCACTCTCTCTGGCGCTGACGAAGCTCACGTAGGGGAATTTGCGGACTCAAGCAGCAAAGCACGGTTCTTGACGATTCCAGCAGTAGGGTGATACTTGAGCTGGAAACCTTTGGCCATGAGCTTTTGAAGTGATCCAGCACTTGTTTCGTCTTTTCAGTGCGACTCAAAGTGGCGTCTTTCTCCTGCTTGTCTGTTGGTAGTTTCTTAGCGCTCTTGGACTGCTTCTCTTCAGCACGAAGTTCCTGCGACTGTTTCTCTTCGGCACGAAGGTCTTTGGACTGCTTGGTGTCAGCTGAAGTACTGGTGTTGACGATTGTTTTGGCTGCTGCTGCCATGAAAGAAGGAAGTAATGCAGGCAGACGGAGACCTTCTGTCGGTGGTTCCACGACCGACGGCGGGTGCAATTTCCCCAGAGCTTGCTGAACCAGTTGCGCAGCCACATACTGTTGACTCTGAGCGACGACGTCCGAGCTGTTGCGCAGAGCGATCACTGCCGTGTCCTTGCAGACTTGCACCATTTTCTCGCCAGCACGACGTTTAAGGTCTGCGATGGTGTGGTCGATGACTTCTTCATGCTGTTGGAATGCAGGAGCCAACCACTTCTGGTGCAGGATCAAAGCTCCGCGGTATGATGGCAAGACCAACCACGCCAACGCAACAATCTTGGCTTCAAGGTAGAACGGCACCCACGAGATGACGGTGTCTCCGACAGACTCTACGACCCAGAAGAGCGCGTTGACAGCCCTGCAAAGCAGTTTTCGAGTGAATTGAAATAAGCAATGATGAGGTACATGATTGAGTTCATACCAGAAGATGATCCATTGCAGTAGTTCATTCTCACGACGTGTCCGAAGTGCTTCAACCGATGCATAGAGGGGGTAGACATGCCCCAGACCCATACAGAGTTGTCGAGCAACGAATTGGCCGACAATCACCATGCCAGCTGACTCCTTCGTGGAGGAGGTGGAATTTGGGGACTGGATGAGGACTTCTGGTCGTGGTGAAGCAGACCGTTGCTCACCAAAAATACAATGCGCGATCGCATGGACAAATTGCCAAGGAACATGGTGAAAGCGTTGTACTCTACGTATTTACGCTTTGGCGTTTTCTTGCTTTTTGATGAAGCCCGGGTAAGCCACGATGATATTCAGATACTTCTTCTCCAAGTCCGGACGGTCTTTAAACGCAGCCTTGAGATCGTCTCCAGTCTTCCCTAGCTTGTACCATTCGCCAAACGTTTTCTTAATCTGTCCCATGCCGCTGAGTTGCAGTCCTTCCTTGATCGATTCGAGTTCCGACGTCTTCAGCCAACCGTCAAGGGTTTCGTCATACAGGTGCTTGTCTCGGTAGTTTTTGAACGGGAGGAGGATGTGTTGGTTCTTCTCGAACTCTGTCGACAGCTTGGCGACGATCGAGTCGAAACGGCTTCGTTGGCGAACCACGTCTTGAACATTTCTTCTCGCGAGTCAAAGTCCTTCAGATTGGCCTCGATCTGTTTGGGATTGCTGAGCAATTTGTCGGCCTTAGTCGCGGCCTCCCTCTTGAACTTTCTGAACTGCTGTATGAACCTCTTGGTCTGCAACGGCTTCTTCATGACGGGGTTTCTCCTCAACTCCTTGATCACGTTCTTGGAGATCCACTCGCTTTTGGCCCACGACGTGAAAAGCTCGTCCTTCTTGGCGACGTCTTGAAGAGCGTCGTCGATTTGGGCCTTTGGACGAGTTTCGTGACGTCGAATTTCGCTCGCTCTTCACCGTCATCGCTGCCGCCTTCCTTGTCCAAGTCGGTCGTGCCGTAGCTGCGAAGGTTCCTCGTCGATTGGATCGCGTCCGCCGAAACGAATTTCGAGGAAAATGTTGCGGTCGCGACCACATCGTTGGTGGCAATCAGAGTGGAGAGAAGCAGTATTGCGAGCTTCACACGCATAGGGATCGAATGGATGTCGTTTATTGTCGAGGAGAAAATTGCGAAGTGCCAGTCTCTAGGATTCGCGCACAGCATTCATCCGGAAGAGCTCGTAATCGAAAAGCTGTTTACAGAGCCACACGACAGCAGGGATCGGAAAAAAAAAAGAACATTGGCATTGTTACATGGCAAACATTGTTCTCCACAATATTGATTGCGGCGACCTCGTCCAATATTGCCAGGATCGTAATTGCAGCTAGCAACTTCTACTGGCAGCTAATCGTACTCTTCAGCCTCTACTTCGCTATTTTCTCATGCTACCCTCTCTGCCTACTTCATCCTCAAGGAGAGGATTGACTCGAGCGTCTCCGTACTCATTCGCTTCCGTATATATTATCCTCCAAGCATGCACTTCACTGCCGAGAACAGTCGTTCCACCTCGACGGAGGTAGCAGGAACAGGGCTTCGCATCATCCCATGATGCTTGATACCCCATCCGATACAGGTAACACAACGTGTGTATCAACTGGATGTTGATGCGGCCAACGAACCTGCTTTTGAGATGTTGAAGACAAACACAGTCCTGGGAGCTGGAACTCCCAAAGTGTACCAACGTGTTCTTGCTGCTGCTTATGCTTGACGTGGTAAAACCACAACTAACCTCTTCATCTCGCCTGCCCTTGCGGGCAGTCCAGGAGACTACGAGTCTACTAATAGTCCTAGCTATCCTGCAACCACTGCTGTAACCACCCACATCCACGCAACCTTATCTAGATGCGATGGTCATCAATCTCAACACCTGCATCAGCATCGATGATACTATCGTGCTCCGAGACGATAGTCTCCAAATACAATACAGACAAACCATATATTCCCCACTTCCATAAGAATATACGCTATAGTTGCTGGTTCCCGAATGACCACTCCATACCAGCCCTATATAATATCCCCCCTCTCTAGAGGACTATAGGCATAAAATTCCTCGATATCCTAATAGAGGGGTGCTTAACTATGAGAGCTATATAGTGTTGAAAAGTAAGGTTATCCGACCCGAGCAATAGTTGAGGAGACATTTGGTTGTTTTCGACCCAGCTCGTCGCGGTATCCGCGCCAGAGAATACGGATACCGCGTATTGCGTCTGCTGGAAGCCGTTTGTCACTGCACGGAGCAATGAACTTACTAATAAACGTGCTAATATACTAGAGATCCTTTTTGATATCTGCTGTTGTGAGCTGTCCGAACATTGAGCGCCAGTCCCCTACGATATCGTCTTCTGCAACCTCGTCGGGAACTGCCCACTCGCATGGATGATGCTTAAGAAGGCCTGTGTGCTTCCAGGGGTGGCGAACAGGGAGCTAGGCATCTTATTCCAGCGCACTATCGTTTGGTGGATAGGAACATTGTGATGATGATGATGATGATGAGGTATAGTGAATTACTTCAGTGGTGAGAATCCTAATATCCCTTCTTCTAGTCTGCTGCCTAGAAGGTATGCAAGACTTATTGTTGATCGTGCTGTCTATCCTCATCCGGCCATGACTGCCTAAGGCAGCAATATCCCGACGGCTTGCGATGAATAGCTCAGTAAAGAACGGTCGCCCGAGTCTTTCAGCACGGATCGTACCAATCATTCGGTACATTCTTTGGTAGTACCAATCATTTGGTACCCATCCTATAGGAATGCCCTCTTTATAAGACTCAATTCCCCTGACCGACGACATGGTACCTTAGAAGTTTTTGTCGCCTATATTTACGCTGCAACGTGAAGCAACTCCCACTAACGAAACACCCCATCAAGCAGAGCAAGAACACGAGGCCATCCATATTCAACTTATGAAAGCGTCGGATAGTACCAGTGACGCCGAGCACTACGCCATCTAGTGGCGAATGGTGTCATGCTAATCAGAGCACCAGCGACCCCATTCGCTCGTTGTTAGATGTTGAAGCGCCATCCACACGAGTGTCAGCCACAACTAACCATGGTAGAGCGGCTGACAAAATCTGGTGGAAATGGAAGAGCTATCAGTAACTTGGCCATGCCAGTCCAACGACGGCGAGCACAGCCTACTGGAACCCTACAGAACTACCGACGTCATGAAATTGTCCCGCGATCATAAAGAAAAAGCGTTTCCTTCGGTTATTGTGCTTGCAAGAGTTTATCGCTGCAAACCGATGTCTACTCCAACGCAAGAGCGATTACTTAGTCTAAGCGGATACATTATCAACGATCTCCGCACATGTCTTGTCGACAAGCGTGCAGAAGTGCTCTGTCGTATGAAATGAAACTGGCAAGAGTAACAAAAGACTACTGCAAAATCAGCAAAGATAGCTAGATATTAATACGCTATCAATCGTATCATGGTGATACTAATACATGCTATTGAATTTTCAAACATCATGTTCACTCTCGTGATGCGATTGTAGTCTTCGTATCAGCATCAGTGAGTGATACAACTTGTATCTCGCTGTTGTGCGTCGTATTCAAGTCGGTCGTATCGTAGCTTCGAAGCTGGCGACGTAGGAGGCTGTTGGTTCGGCATCAACTCGATTGCAAGGAAGGAGAGCACAAGCAACCGCTACCGGGAGATAGCAAACCTGCATCGCAACTTGCGATTCGCAAGTTAACCGCGGGGCGTGGCGGTTGTTCATCTGCTACCCCATCCCTATCCGTGGCCTTTATTTGAATAATATTCCAACACAGAGAGGCCAATCTCCGCCATCATTGCAACTTGACTCCCGATATTTTAAGACTTTGGGTATGTACCGTGTATGAATTATGAGTTAGCTACTGCCTCATTATTTAGCTGATATCTCCTGAAGCAATGATCAACAAAGAGTATTTCGCGAATGGTACATGTGCAAGTAGCATGGGCTGGCGAGTCGGTTTTAAATGCCCAAGGTGGCACGCGTCTTCACTTTGAAGATTGTCTTCATTAGCAAAGTGAAACTTCGAGGGGCAAACAGTAAAACGGGACATACAACAGGTTTTCCCTTAGTTTTTACTACGTAATGTTGTAGACATCCTGGAAGATCACCGCAGTCAGAATATCAATGTAGTTGCGGCCACGATTGTCTATTTAGAAGGAGGTAATTATCTGGTGTTGGTCATCTGTACTAATACTCTCAGTCTATCTAGTGTGCAGCCAACAAGACATTCTATTTCTCCATTGGTGCCCACATCAAACAATCCGAAGAAGCTAGCTCTATCGTGAGGTAGTTTTTCAAATATGCAAGCTTTTGCTGAGCCGAAAAGTTTTGGATTTCATGGAGCGATGAAGTCGAAGCTGGCATGGAAAAGACATTATTGGTGGAGTATGTTGTTTCTGAAATATCTATCTATCACCCTGAGCTTTGGCAAGATCGGCGAGTCTCTTGACTTTCGCCTTGGCGTCTTCTTGCTTTTCGATGAAGCCCGGGTACGCAACGATGAGATTCATGAACTTCTTCTCCAAGTCCGGACGGTCTTTAAACGCAGCCTTGAGATCGTCTCCGGTCTTCCCTAGCTTGTACCATTCGCCAAACTTTTCCTTCATCTTGGCCATGCCGCTCATCCCAATGGCTTCTTTGATCGAGTAGAGATCTGCTGTGGGGAGCCATCCAGCGAGTTTCTCGCCGTACACGTGCTTGGTGCGGTAGTCGTTGAACGGGAGAAGGATATGCTTGTTCTTCTCGAACTCTGTCGACAGCTTGGCGACGATCGAGTCCGAAACGGCTTCGTTGGCGAACCACGTCTTGAACATTTCTTCTCGCGAGTCAAAGTCCTTCAGATTGGCCTCGATCTGTTTGGGATTGCTGAGCAATTTGTCGGCCTTGGCCGCGGCCTCCCTCTTGAACTTTTTGAACTGCTGTATGAACCTCTTGGTCTGCAACGGCTTCTTCATGACGGGGTTTCTCCTCAACTCCTTGATCACGTTCTTGGAGATCCACTCGCTTTTGGCCCACGACGTGAAAAGCTCGTCCTTCTTGGCGACGTCTTGAAGAGCGTCGTCGATTTGGGCCTTTGGACGAGTTTCGTGACGTCGAATTTCGCTCGCTCTTCACCGTCATCGCTGCCGCCTTCCTTGTCCAAGTCGGTCATGTCGTAGCTGCGAAGGTTCCTCACGGTCGAGACGACACTCGGCAATGTCCTCTCGTTTGATGCTACTGTGGCGGCAAAAGTGTTGACGGAGACACAAGTCAAGGCGAGTATCACCACGAATCGCACGCGCATGGTGGAGTAGATGGCTTCTGTATCGTTTGCGTGCTGAGACGCAAATTGTGGAGTGCCGAGAAACAGAAAAGAGATTGTATCATACAGTGTGTGAGCGCGCGCTCACTGATCGCGCCAACAAGTCGTAATCGTGAGCACAACTTGCCATTTTTATCTCAGTTTTACTAAGGTGGCTTTAGGACCAGAGGTTCGGGTTAGCGGGAGAAATCGAGTATTAGAATTATTGATACAAGTACTGCTACTGATATTAATACACCGCGATACTTTTGAAAAATTGAGTGCCCTGTAGTAGTAGTAGTCAAATTGTATTAATACTTCGATGATACTTTGAGCAATCGAGCGGTGAAACGTCTGAAGGAATTGTTTCGGAGACGAGCGTCAAGAACCTGTGATTTTATTTATTGCAGTGAAGACTTGTCAGGTGTTTGTGACTCAAGAATGTGTACAGGCGCGCTCGAACTGGCCATGGGTCGTATAAAAGTACTGGATGGCCGCCCAGAGATGGTGTGCAACATCTGATAAGTTTCACTATAGCTAATCACCTCATACTCGCCCGTCCTCGAAGTGACTTCCGATTGCTTGGTTTGTTGCTGCGCCACCGCTACAGCAGCCGCAAGACACGCAGCTCCAGGACCCACAGCCGACGCGGTAGCCCCGAACCTGAACACAACGTCGCCACCACAAGAAGCAGCGCCGCTCGCGCCGAAGGAGTCCTACCACGACCACAGGGAGGCGCCACCACCACCGCCAGCCCAGAAAGACGGCAGCGAAGACAGTGCCGCCCACGACGACACGATCGGAAGATACGCCGGCAAACCTGGCGACTGCCTTCTCAACCGCTACAAGATCCTAAGAGAAGCAGGTCTGGGCACCTTCGGCCGCGTGCTCGAGTGTCTTAAGATTTTGCACTTCACAACTCAACTACTAGGGGTTCCAAAAGAGGCGAGTTTTCGTTGCCTATTCACATTTCATTATCAATTCACCTTTAAAGGTCCCAACTGATAGGAATTTGTATTGTGCGAGGCCCTGGGCACGTAGATCACCTCCCTGATCGGCCTCATGAATTGGACTTACAAAGTATTATCAAGAGTAGTAGATGTAATACAAAAACTGTATCGATATTACCGATATTAATACAAATACTTTTGACAGATATGCTCGTATTAGTATTACTATTTTAAAGTATTGTATTTGTATTGTATTACCGAATAATACAATACTTTGGAAAATCCGAACCTCTGTTTAGGACCCCCGATCTCGAGCTGAACGCCAGACGTTCGTACGACGCACACCCTCAATATAAACGTTCCAGTCCGGGTGGACAAAGCAAGTCAAAGCCTGGGGAAGAGCGGAGCAAAGCATTTTCCAACAGCTGGAAGATAGAGCCATAGAGATGCGCATGAAGCGCCCGTAAACTTTCTGTGATCATCCAATTCATAAGCTTGCTCGTTGACGATGGGAAAAACTGTGGAGATCGAGGTTACGGAGATCGAGGATGGAATTCTGAAAATCCTCTAAACTTATGAAAAAAACCAAGCCCAAAACCGATGCCGGCGGTTTATGGCCCGTGTGCGGAGCACGCCCGGGCCAAGAATGTCGACTAGCTTGGCCACTGATCAAGCGAAACGAGATGCCCCCTTTTGGGGGCTGGGGAGTTCTTAGGATCACACAGAGCGAGCGTAAGTTTTGGGTATAGGCAGGGCGATACGTTTTAGCGCTCTATGAACTATTATAAATAATACAGCCTCAGAATACCATTCTATGTTGCCTCGATCTCCATAATTTTTCCCGTTGACGATGGCCACCCGTTGAGTCGCAAACAACGGGCGAGTTTGTGTTGATACAGTATTTTACATTGGAATCACGATCTGTGTAGCATTTACTCTCTGTCGTGAAGATTGCTTGAGCTCTTTGGAAGTGTTATAAGTTGTTCAAGTAAGCCTTCTGGCAGAGCTTCGCATCATCTCATGATGCTTGATACCCCATCCGATACAGGTAACACAACGTGTGTATCAACTGGATGTTGATGCGGCCAACGAACCTGCTTTTGAGATGTTGAAGACAAACACAGTCCTGGGAGCTGGAACTCCCAAAGTGTACTAACGTGTACTTGCTGCTGCTTATGCTTGACGTGGTAAAACCACAACTAACCTCTTCATCTCGCCTGCCCTTGCGGGCAGTCCAGGAGACTACGAGTCTACTAATAGTCCTAGCTATCCTGCAACCACTGCTGTAACCACCCACATCCACGCAACCTTATCTAGATGCGATGGTCATCAATCTCAACACCTGCATCAGCATCGATGATACTATCGTGCTCCGAGACGATAGTCTCCAAATACAATACAGACAAACCATATATTCCCCACTTCCATAAGAATATACGCTATAGTTGCTGGTTCCCGAATGACCACTCCATACCAGCCCTATATAATATCCCCCCTCTCTAGAGGACTATAGGCATAAAAATTCCTCGATATCCTAATAGAGGGGTGCTTAACTATGAGAGCTATATAGTGTTGAAAAGTAAGGTTATCCGACCCGAGCAATAGTTGAGGAGACATTTGGTTGTTTTCGACCCAGCTCGTCGCGGTATCCGCGCCAGAGAATACGGATACCGCGTACTGCGTCTGCTGGAAGCCGTTTGTCACTGCACGGAGCAATGAACTTACTAATAAACGTGCTAATATACTAGAGATCCTTTTTGATATCTGCTGTTGTGAGCTGTCCGAACATTGAGCGCCAGTCCCCTACGATATCGTCTTCTGCAACCTCGTCGGGAACTGCCCACTCGCATGGATGATGCTTAAGAAGGCCTGTGTGCTTCCAGGGGTGGCGAACAGGGAGCTGGGCATCTTATTCCAGCGCACTATCGTTTGGTGGATAGGAACATTGTGATGATGATGATGATGATGAGGTATAGTGAATTACTTCAGTGGTGAGAATCCTAATATCCCTTCTTCTAGTCTGCTGCCTAGAAGGTATGCAAGACTTATTGTTGATCGTGCTGTCTATCCTCATCCGGCCATGACTGCCTAAGGCAGCAATATCCCGACGGCTTGCGATGAATAGCTCAGTAAAGAACGGTCGCCCGAGTCTTTCAGCACGGATCGTACCAATCATTCGGTACATTCTTTGGTAGTACCAATCATTTGGTACCCATCCTATAGGAATGCCCTCTTTATAAGACTCAATTCCCCTGACCGACGACATGGTACCTTAGAAGTTTTTGTCGCCTATATTTACGCTGCAACGTGAAGCAACTCCCACTAACGAAACACCCCATCAAGCAGAGCAAGAACACGAGGCCATCCATATTCAACTTATGAAAGCGTCGGATAGTACCAGTGACGCCGAGCACTACGCCATCTAGTGGCGAATGGTGTCATGCTAATCAGAGCACCAGCGACCCCATTCGCTCGTTGTTAGATGTTGAAGCGCCATCCACACGAGTGTCAGCCACAACTAACCATGGTAGAGCGGCTGACAAAATCTGGTGGAAATGGAAGAGCTATCAGTAACTTGGCCATGCCAGTCCAACGACGGCGAGCACAGCCTACTGGAACCCTACAGAACTACCGACGTCATGAAATTGTCCCGCGATCATAAAGAAAAAGCGTTTCCTTCGGTTATTGTGCTTGCAAGAGTTTATCGCTGCAAACCGATGTCTACTCCAACGCAAGAGCGATTACTTAGTCTAAGCGGATACATTATCAACGATCTCCGCACATGTCTTGTCGACAAGCGTGCAGAAGTGCTCTGTCGTATGAAATGAAACTGGCAAGAGTAACAAAAGACTACTGCAAAATCAGCAAAGATAGCTAGATATTAATACGCTATCAATCGTATCATGGTGATACTAATACATGCTATTGAATTTTCAAACATCATGTTCACTCTCGTGATGCGATTGTAGTCTTCGTATCAGCATCAGTGAGTGATACAACTTGTATCTCGCTGTTGTGCGTCGTATTCAAGTCGGTCGTATCGTAGCTTCGAAGCTGGCGACGTAGGAGGCTGTTGGTTCGGCATCAACTCGATTGCAAGGAAGGAGAGCACAAGCAACCGCTACCGGGAGATAGCAAACCTGCATCGCAACTTGCGATTCGCAAGTTAACCGCGGGGCGTGGCGGTTGTTCATCTGCTACCCCATCCCTATCCGTGGCCTTTATTTGAATAATATTCCAACACAGAGAGGCCAATCTCCGCCATCATTGCAACTTGACTCCCGATATTTTAAGACTTTGGGTATGTACCGTGTATGAATTATGAGTTAGCTACTGCCTCATTATTTAGCTGATATCTCCTGAAGCAATGATCAACAAAGAGTATTTCGCGAATGGTACATGTGCAAGTAGCATGGGCTGGCGAGTCGGTTTTAAATGCCCAAGGTGGCACGCGTCTTCACTTTGAAGATTGTCTTCATTAGCAAAGTGAAACTTCGAGGGCAAACAGTAAAACGGGACATACAACAGGTTTTCCCTTAGTTTTTACTACGTAATGTTGTAGACATCCTGGAAGATCACCGCAGTCAGAATATCAATGTAGTTGCGGCCACGATTGTCTATTTAGAAGGAGGTAATTATCTGGTGTTGGTCATCTGTACTAATACTCTCAGTCTATCTAGTGTGCAGCCAACAAGACATTCTATTTCTCCATTGGTGCCCACATCAAACAATCCGAAGAAGCTAGCTCTATCGTGAGGTAGTTTTTCAAATATGCAAGCTTTTGCTGAGCCGAAAAGTTTTGGATTTCATGGAGCGATGAAGTCGAAGCTGGCATGGAAAAGACATTATTGGTGGAGTATGTTGTTTCTGAAATATCTATCTATCACCCTGAGCTTTGGCAAGATCGGCGAGTCTCTTGACTTTCGCCTTGGCGTCTTCTTGCTTTTTGATGAAGCCCGGGTACGCAACGATGAGATTCATGAACTTCTTCTCCAAGTCCGGACGGTCTTTAAACGCAGCCTTGAGATCGTCTCCGGTCTTCCCTAGCTTGTACCATTCGCCAAACTTTTCCTTCATCTTGGCCATGCCGCTCATCCCAATGGCTTCTTTGATCGAGTAGAGATCTGCTGTGGGGAGCCATCCAGCGAGTTTCTCGCCGTACACGTGCTTGGTGCGGTAGTCGTTGAACGGGAGAAGGATATGCTTGTTCTTCTCGAACTCTGTCGACAGCTTGGCGACGATCGAGTCCGAAACGGCTTCGTTGGCGAACCACGTCTTGAACATTTCTTCTCGCGAGTCAAAGTCCTTCAGATTGGCCTCGATCTGTTTGGGATTGCTGAGCAATTTGTCGGCCTTGGCCGCGGCCTCCCTCTTGAACTTTTTGAACTGCTGTATGAACCTCTTGGTCTGCAACGGCTTCTTCATGACGGGGTTTCTCCTCAACTCCTTGATCACGTTCTTGGAGATCCACTCGCTTTTGGCCCACGACGTGAAAAGCTCGTCTTTCTTGGCGACGTCTTGAAGAGCGTCGTCGATTTGGGCCTTTGGACGAGTTTCGTGACGTCGAATTTCGCTCGCTCTTCACCGTCATCGCTGCCGCCTTCCTTGTCCAAGTCGGTCATGTCGTAGCTGCGAAGGTTCCTCACGGTCGAGACGACACTCGGCAATGTCCTCTCGTTTGATGCTACTGTGGCGGCAAAAGTGTTGACGGAGACACAAGTCAAGGCGAGTATCACCACGAATCGCACGCGCATGGTGGAGTAGATGGCTTCTGTATCGTTTGCGTGCTGAGACGCAAAATGTGGAGTGCCGAGTGAGAAAGACGGATAAAGTGTGTGAGCGTGTGATCACTGTTCGCAAAAACTCGTAATCACGAACAGAACTTTTTTCACTGTTAGACTTACGAAGGTGACTTAGGATCTCGAGATGCCAGGCCGCACACCCGCAATGCGCATGTTCTGGTCCGAAATTCGGTTGGACAACGCAAAGGTCAAAGCCTGTGGACGCGCGGCGCAAACCTTCTCCGACAGCTGGAAGATGTAGAGCGGTCGTAAAATTTTTGAGGTCTTCAAATTCATAATCTTCCTCGTTGACGATGCGTTGGGCTGGAGTTTGTGTGGGCATTCTGAAAGCAGGATTTGTGTAGCATTTGCTCTCTGTCGTGAAGTTTGTTTGAGCTCTTTTCAACTTCTGCAGTGTTTTATGAACTGAGCTCCTCGTGGGCGTATCGATGTCGGGAAATAAAGTCAGGCCAAAGAACTTGCGCGGTGCCGTGAAAAAAGTATAAGCAAAAAGCAAATAATGAACAGAAGCAATTCGGTCCAGCTCTGACGCAGCAATTGCAGTATGGTACCAGTAGGTTGGCCACTGTGAATGTTCCTTAGACAAGGGTAAAACAAACAGCACCGCACCCAGAGGATAATAGTTGCGAACACGATCGTCTATTTAGCATGAGATAGCTGTCTCGTGCTGATCATTTCTACTAACACTTTTCCGTAGCTCTACAGCTACTTATCTAGCTTCGTCTGCGGCCCTCTTGACAAGATCCGCCCGAATGGCCAGCTTCTCCTGTATTTTGATGTAGTCATCGTAGCCATTAACAATGAACTTGAGCGATTCCGCCATCTTGGGGTCGTTGTTCAGTGCGTCTCGGAGATCGCCTACAGTTTTTTTCTTTGCGTACCACGCGCGGAACAGTTTCTTCGCCGGTTCCGAGTCCTGCTTTTGCTCCTCTACGATGGTCCTCAGGTCCATCGTTCGTGGCCAGCCGTGAAACGTTATGCCGTACTTGTGATTGGTCCGGTACTGGTTATAGGCCAAGAGAATGTCCTTGTCGTCTTGGAAGGTTTTGGTCAGCTTGGCGACGATGGCGTCGGACACGGCCTCGTTCTCGTTCCACGCCCTGAAGAGCTCCTTCTCGTTGTTGTATACGATAGCAGCTCGGATTTCACTCTTGCTCTCCAGAAACTCGTCGGCTTTGGCTGAGACCTGAGCTTGGTGGTTCTTGAACGCCTCAATGACCTTTTCGTACTGCGCTGGGTTTTGGCCAGTGCGCTCAAAACATCGTCCGACATCTTAACTGACTTGGACCACGCCGTGAAGAGTTTGTCCTGCTGAGTGACCTCTTCATGGCGTCTGCGATTTTCGTGGCGTCGATCAGGTCATCGAGTTTTTGGGTGTCTAATGTTCTCTCTTCGGTGCTGTCGACCCTATTCAAGTCGGTCATGTCGTAGCTCCGAAGGTTTCTGGCGACGTGGGGCGCTGTTGGGTCGGCACCTTTGCAAGAAATGAGAGCATACGCGACCGCTAGCAGCAGATAGCAAACCTGCATCGCAGGTTGACCGCGTGGCGTGACTGGTCGGGGAGTGCTGGGGCCTCCTGGTGGTCCGGTGGGTTGTGTATACAACTCACGAAGTTCATCCCTCCGGCTGGGGTTCGAGTCCCTGCGGGGGCTGCCGGGCCGAGGGCCTACAAAAACATCCAGAAGAAAGGAAATGATCAACTTCACATTCAAATATCCCATTCAAACTCAATCATCATTCAACAGATCAGATTTCAGAATAGCAAATACCCCTCCCCCAACCATAAGAACAACCAGGAAACAAGTTAAGCATCTGAATCAACTCTGGTCGGGGAGTGCTGGGACAGAGCAAAGGGTTCATCATGCTTCGAGCCCATCTCAAGCAAAGAGAGCCCTTCTCTCTCCATGGCGTGGACTGTTCACTCAAACCGAGTGAACATACATTCATGTGTATAGACCGATCTCATTGAGACTCTCAAGACGACATCGTTGTAACTTTGCCCCAGGATACCCCACCACAGTACTTACCGGTATGAATATCTACCACCAGAGCTGGAGTGAGTGTTAAATGGCCTTCTATTGCATTTTCATGATATTTATCTACCACCAGAGCTTCTTGGACCTTTCGTTACCAGTTCTCTTCAGGACTCGAGTTGTTAAAATATGTATTATTATAGCATAAATAAAAGAAGTATAATAGACGAGGCGAGCTACCATCGCATGATGCTCCGCATTTCCATCTGTACGGACCATGTGTTCACACGTCAACTGAAGAACCAAGGGCTATGCATTGGCTGGCCCTAATAGATCTAAACTCTAAAATGAAGCCGGTATCCTTTGCTGGGCCTGCTTCGCACCTGCGTTTACCGTATTCTAGACATCCTGCCGCGCACCCCAGGAACATTGAATTCGCGACGGTAAAAGACGTCGTGAAAAGGTGCATGAGAGATACAACCAGCCTTCCAAAGGGTAAACCAAGTCATGGCGCAATGATCGTTTGAGCTCTGCAATATACCGTAATCGGCAGCTGGTTTTTCATGATCTAAGATAAGGGCGCTATTGATATCAGGGATACACCATATTTTGTTCGCTTGTCATCAGCGGCTACCAGTTAATATTTGCTGTCGCACGCAGCGCCGAGTTCGTCGTGAACTCGTCCACATACTGGAAACGGGCTTCACACTGGCTAGCGAGCACGTCGACGCCTTCGTGTTCTAGGAGAACTCTAGTCCCATTTTTGAGTTGGTTGATCTAGCAGTACAATGTAGGCATACTGCAATCCAAGTAATAAATAAAAATGTTTTCTGCTTCTATCTATCGCCGCCCTGGGCCTTAGCAAGGTGGGCTAGCATCTCTAATCTCTCTTTCTCTTTGACTTGCGTTTTGATATAGCTCGGGTACGCCACCGTGATCATTTTGTACTTCTTCTCCAAGTCCGGACGGTCTTTAAACGCAGCCTTGAGATCGTCTCCGGTCTTCCCTAGCTTGTACCATTCGCCAAACGTTTTCCTCATCTGTGCCATGCCACTGACTTGCATACCTTCGTGGATCGAATCGAGTTCCGACGTCTTCAGCCAACCGCCAAGTTTCTCGCCGTACACGTGCTTGGTGCGGTAGTCGTTGAAGGGGAGAAGGATGTGCTTGTTCTTCTCGAACTCTGTCGACAGCTTGGCGACGATCGAGTCCGAAACGGCTTCGTTGGCGAACCACGTCTTGAACATTTCTTCTCGCGAGTCAAAGTCCTTCAGATTGGCCTCGATCTGTTTGGGATTGCTGAGCAATTTGTCGGCCTTGGCCGCGGCCTCCCTCTTGAACTTTCTGAACTGCTGTATGAACCTCTTGGTCTGCAACGGCTTCTTCATGACGGGGTTTCTCCTCAACTCCTTGATCACGTTCTGGAGATCCACTCGCTTTTGGCCCACGACGTGAAAAGCTCGTCTTTCTTGGTGGCGTCTTGGAGGGCGTCGTCGATTTGGGCTTTTGGACGAGTTTCGTGACGTCGAACTTCACCCTCTCTTCGCCGTTGTCGGTGGCGTCTTCCACGTCCTTGTCGCTCGTAGAGTGGCTTCGAAGACTTCGAAACGACTCGATAGGTTGGTTCGCTTGTTCGGTGGTTGGTTGCCGCAAAGCGCCTTGCCCAACAGCAACTTCGCAGCTGGCGAGGAGGGTCCAAGCGACTGCCAACAGAGTGTAGCGAACCTGCATGACTGGAGGTCCCTGGTCTTGAGCTTCTAGGCGCAAAATCGCAGAATGAAGTGAAGAGATAACCGGAAAGCGGTGACGCAATCGCTAATATCGAAACTACACTAGGACGACAGTCTAATCCGCTCGGACCGAAGCTGCAATACTCGAGCTAACTGTATCCGATCTCATGATACAGACGGAATTTGCCTTGGGCGATGGCATCATGCGAATTCCACTTTGTAAACTGGGATGCCAGTCGACGCACGAAAGAAAAAGGGTTTTCGGTTGGTGTGATCTCGTCTAAACAAGATATTGCCGTGCACTTTGCACCCTTCTCGAAGCCTAACCGACGGTCTGTAGGCTAAAGCAACGCGTTCAATCTCGAAAGTCGCTTTTCAGCTGAGTCGTGTCCGCGGAGAAACCTCATGTGCTTTGCATCGCGATTATCGTGCATTTGAGACCAAACACTTGAAGCGGTTATTGTTGACTCTCCACTGGCTCGAAACGCGAAACCGCCTCTCATTGGTCTAATACCCGCCGAGCAATAACGAGCAGCTGCGTTCCCTCCCCAAAGCGTCACCACCCCCGATGGACGTGCGGCTGCTGCGCGTGGAGGTGGAGCAGGTCGCTCGGAGGACGCCACGGCCTTGGCGCAGGCCTCGACCTTCCAGCTGGCGCTGACGGGGATGCTCTTCGGCCTGATCCACGTGCTCACAGGGCCCGACCACCTCAGCGCACTGGCCACGCTGTCTGCTGGCTCATCCTGGCGGTCATTTGCGCTGGGAATACGCTGGGGCTGTGGCCACAGCATTGGCCTGGTCATCATGGCGGTGATTTTCATCGCTTTGGACGGCAAATTGGACTTCTCGGTGCTTAACGTGGTTACGGACGTGCTGGTGGGGGTATTTATGATCTGCTTGGGGATTTACGGCGTCCACGAAGGCGTCAAGAAAGCTCGACGCAGCAGGAGGAGAGGTGCCTCAAGAAGGAAGAGGGTTAACCCTAACGACAAGAAGGACAGTGGGGACATCCAGGTGAGCGATGGAGAAGCGACGGAAGGCACCGAGACGGAGACCGAGACGGAAGCGATGGCCAGTCCAGGCAAAAAGTTGATAAAAGGAGAGAAGAGCGACGAGATAGTGCTGGATGCGAGACGACGCAAGTTGGAAGCGTTGAAAACAGAGAAGACAACAGAGGAGTTGGAGGAGGAGGACGAGGACTCGCCTAGACGCTCTCGACGTCATGCAGGAAGTGTAGACACGATTGTGCTGGAGAACAGTCCTCGCGAGAGTGTGGTGGCGCTGGAGGAGCTGCTGTCAGATCGCAGCCCAGCTAGGGATGAAGCAGACGTCGATATCGACGGCAAGGAGACGACCCGCAGCGACGGACCGTGTGCTGCGGCTTCAAGCTGCCTTGGGTCGATTTCCAGAACGCGCAGACACAAAAGGTTGGCCCATCACCCCTTCCTGATCCAACACCACGCTGATGATTGTTCTTGTAGTGCACAGCATTGCTGGTAGGGATCGTGCATGGCATTGCCGGCCCGGGCGGCATCCTCGGCGTGCTGCCCGCTGTCGGTCTCCACGACACGGTCAAGTCGGTCACATATCTAGGCTCCTTCTGCATAACGTCCATCGCGACGATGGGCGTGTTCGCCGCAGGCTACGGCGAAGCCACCGGCCGTCTGGGCGAGCGGTCGGAGCTGCTAGCCTTTCGTATATCTATCTTCTCGTCCATGTTGTCGGTGATCGTGGGCGTGCTCTGGTTAGTGCTGGCCGCCATCGGCAAGCTGCAGGAAATCTTCGGCTGAAGGGAATAGTAGCTAGCCCCATCCAGCCGCAACACGCAATACAAGTATTTCAGAGATTTTGACGAGTTCATACAGCCGAGTCACTCAAGGCTGTCCTTGGAAGGCCATGGATCTTCTATCCGTTGCGATCTATTCCTCAGCAGCTTCCTCCTTGGCAGGCTCTTCAGCCTCAGCAGCAGTCTCCTTGTCCTTCTGCTCCGTCTCAGGCTCCTCGTCCTGCTTGTCCTCCGTCTTGTCCTCTTTAGCTGCAGGAAATACAGCATAAAAACATCGTCATTGGTTTATATTCCCCCAGTCTTAAATACCCAGCCAATGCACGCACGCTCGTCGTCCTTCTTCTTCCAATAGTCGTCCATGTCGCTGTCGAGCTTCTTGGCCGCGTGCTCCTCCGACTTGCCCCAGTAGCTGTCCATCTCGGCGTCCAGCTCCTCCGCCGTCTTGGCCTTGGGCTTCTCCCCACGCTTGCCGCGTCCGCCGCGACCTCCGCGGCCCCCTTCCCTTGGGGGCGTCTCCCCGGTCCCCGCGACGTCGCTCGCGCGCGCCTTCGTAGGGCGTCGCCCTGGCGCCGCGTCCTCTACGTCCACGAGCCATTATTCACTATGAGGGGTCAGATACCTAAGCGGCTGTACAGTACAGTATACCCCATAAATACGCACTATACCCTGTCTATGTTGATAATCGACCTTCACTCTGCGCTTCAACCAGTGACGTGCGTGATGACCCCAGTATTGCCTCGTTGATCTTCTCACTCTCCAATTTGCCACGAAATGCGAGCCAGATCGACGCCAACGAAAGAGATCCCGTATGCGCTGCGGTCTCAGGGCCCCGTTGTCAAGGTCGAGCCGCCGACTGACTCGTTCTTGAGTCCCAATCCCTCTAGAATCTCGCCTGTCAAGACCACGCAGAAACCCAAACGTCCGCGCAGGAAGCCCATGGCCATCCGCTTGCCGCCCAGCATGCAAGACCTGGATCCGATAGAAACTAAACACTTCAAGAACCGCATTTCGGCGGCGAGTGCGCCGGCGAGAGCAGGAGGGTCTGGACGAGCTCACGAGCCAACTGGAGCACTACAAGCGACGCTGCACGATGCTCGAGCTGGTGGTAGCGGCGCAGGAGACGGAGATCGAGCTGATACCAGCCGTCAAGACCAAGGAGGAATTTTCGCTGTCCGACGAGGACGACGCCACCATACTGGGGAAGAAGAGTGCGCCGTACTGGAGGAAATGCTGCACGATCCTGCAGATGCCATTGTGGAGGAACAACTCGTGTGAGCGGCATATGGGGCAGTAGGAGGAGCAATAATTTTTATTAGCCTGGCAGCTAACTGTTGGTTTCGAATGGAGTTGCTGGGATGGCAGAGAGGAGAGATTGTCACCTTCCGAGGCATGCTACAGCAAAGTGAAATGTACAAGCCTCTCAATGGCTCGGGGTTGCAGCTGGAGCTGCCGGGAGGGGAATACTGCGATGGGGGATGGAGGTTATGAAGAATGTGCATGCTTTCATCGAAGAGAGTCGATCAACCCGTTCGTGTGATGACAGCGACGTCCCTCGGGTGTGTACGCCTACAAAAAGCGCAACACAACGAGCACACGAGACCGTTAATTTCCTGATTAA